>JAUTBQ010146748.1:0-14782 GCA_032361185.1 Lepetodrilus ovalis | reverse complement strand
TATCTGCCAAGTTTCATGCTTCTACCCAAAAGTGCACGAAACACCCCAAAATCTGCATGTGGCCGCCCCACTAATATATTCAAATAAGTGTACATAGTTTGACCTAAATCTTCTCCTTCAACAATACACTTGATGATAACAAGTTGCAGTTGATTTCTTTTGCATCTAATCACATATAATTTAAAAAGTACGAATGAACCTGACTGGATAACACAATAAAAAATATTACAGTCTTGATTAAATGAACAACAATCAGAGATCAAATCTTGAAAAATATTTGTACCAAAATCTCGTCAAACATCTTCAGCACTATTGGTCAAATCAGAGAATAATGACTTGCGCGTAGTCACATATGCAGTTACTTGTAGTCACTTACAGTTAGATACCTATCCCAATCAAAGGTTTGCCAACATGTAAGTGTTCACGGCAGACTAGCAGGTCCTGGTGGATTGGTCATCATGTCTATCATTGACATTTTACTAGGCCTAATCACCAAGGTACTCCGACTCGCATGATAAACAAATCTGTTCATTGTCTTTCTGGGAAACACTGGCCAAGAGATAAGTGTTATCAATATCATATTTTGTGCCAGCCATATACTGAGGGCTACATACATGCACATGTTAGTTTGATGTATGTTTGATGTATGTTTGATGTATGTTTGATGTAGGTTTGCCTGGCTGTGGCTAATGTCACGACTTGCCAACTTCCATAATGTTTCCTCTCGATAAGAAAAACAGGTTACATCATACAGTGTCCCCTCGATATAACACTGAATTTGGGGTCCATAGTACAGGTAAATAACAAAAGTAAAAATGGTATCCACATCTGACCCAGCCTTATATCCAAATCCGCTCTGTATCAAACAGCCTTATATCGAGGGGACACTGTACTATCAAGAAATTATCATGGAATAAAACCCAAAGCTGTCGTTATTGTAAATATCTTACTAACATTATTATTCTCATTCAGCCACACACATCAGCCTTTTGATCTTCACTGGGCTCATATTTTTATTTGTTTCATATTCCACCAGCATGGCAGAAGTATGCAACAGATTGCTCACTAATGTCAATCAGTGACGTAACTCCGCCCACTTTACTTATCTACTTCAATCGGATTGGTTCTATTTGAGAAGACTTGATGACAGTAGTGCGGCTGGCTTACTTACAGTGATCTGCTGTTCTACTGCCACCAGCTCTTCTCAGTTATTTATGGTAATTAATTAACGACATTAAATATGAGATAGTGTCATGGTTTGTGAAATAATTTACCGTTATTTTCTTAAAACATTCATTAAACAATAATTGTGTGACTGTGAATTTGCTGAACCAATTCAAAGATAATTTAAAAATTAATAATATACATTTTCTTATATCATTTTTAACATTATTTAACCATGAAATAAAAGGAGGAGGAAAAAATAGCTTAGAATAGTTTTACCTTTTTCTTCCAATGTTGGACGCGACTTCACGTTCTCTAAAGAACGTAATACAGCAGTGAGAGGGTAAAACAGAAGATGTGCCAAAACTTGTAGTCTTATACTCAGTAATGTGTCAACATCTATGATACCAATACCCACATTTGTGAGTAATATGGTAATATTATCTAGATTTAGTCAATACCCGTATTTGTGAGTAATATGGTAATATTATCTAGATTTAGTCAATACCCACATTTGTGAGTAATATGGTAATATTATCTAGATTTAGTCAATACCCGTATTTGTGAGTAATGTTGTAATATTTAAACTAATAGCCAATATCTATATTTGTGAGTAATGTAGCAACACACACATACACACACGTATATGAGGAATGAAGATACTGGAGCCAATATTGACAGCAGAGCTTTTTGCTTCAATACAAGCGGTAGGAGCACACTTCAACTCCGGCTTCAAACAACACACATTAATGTGCTAAAAATGTAATTTTGTTTCCTGTGTTTACGCGTGGCAAATAGTCTTGATATGGCCAATGTCGGGTATGGCAGCCGGTTGCTACGTGCTGTGCAGGGCGATGAGAGGAGTGGAGATACAGGAGGATTACTCCAGCCACCCTGGTGAATGTGTTGTATTGGCTGGTCATAGACGACATCGCCCCCACCCGACATGGATGTGGGTACAACATCTCCAATACACTCAACTCAGTTCTCTATTCACTAATTCAAGCCATGTGTAAATATATAGATTTGTGCATGGTACAGAAGAAAGACTATGAAGGTATGGATTGTTTTCAATATCTGCCATGATAAAAGGTCTGCAGAGGGTCAAGGAAGCATGACAGTTGTAAAGATTAGTCAATGTATAAACAGAATATTGAACGCTTGCAATTTGATTGTATTTGTTCTTTCTAAGGCAAACAAAACCCTTGTGTCCATTGGATAGATAGCCTTATGAGATGGATTGAAAATAATGTACTCTTGAGTAAGGGAAAACGATGTGGGGTTTTTAAAACTGGCTAAAGTGTTTTCACTGACATGAAACAAATAATATTATAGCCTGATAATTATTTTCTAATTGCTTCTCATTTCCACCGACTTGACACCTAAATGTCTCCAAAGAATAATAATGATCTTGTATTTTACAGTGCATTGTGCCAACATTGATTTCTACAACTTGAGGATATGTTTGTTCCAAATGTATCATAATCATACTTCGTAAACATAAAATTCAATGATTGTTTTTTTATTGTAAATAATTAGCTGTACAATTCAGAAATATATAAATATTTTAACTTACTTATAAGCATAATAACTCATTTACAAGAATCAATCACCATTATTTAATACATTAACCATCTATCATTATTCAATGGGATACGTTGAGATGGGAAAAAATAAAAGTAAATGTTTTTATTTTTCAAAAAAGGTTTGACATATGTCAGGAATATGATGGTGGTGGCATGCTGACATTTCTCCAAGTGTACCACTAGTCCGATGGCCAGTTCGACAGGTGTCTGGAATAGCGGATTAGCTGGTATTTACCCACGCAGCAGTCCGTGTGTATAGCAATGGTGGCTATCTACCTGGCAACATCTTACACTAATCCTGTCGTCTCCGCTCGCTTGCTCCACATATACGTGCAAATTGCTGCAAATGTTTGTAAATTTAAAACTGCATGCAAATGGCCAAGGTTGTCACATGGGGTCTAAGTCCCACACCTTGGCATTGCCACTTACTGACTAATACTAGCATAAGCTTCTCAAATCTTAATGAGTCTATCTAAACACCACATCACCTCACCCACGAAACTATTGTTTGTATCTTGACCTTCACGTCTGGCAGTACAACCAGTCAACTAAATATCTCCTTCTGCTACTATCAGAAACTTAGAACTCTCAAACAGACATTGAGTTTTTGGTCATGCATGAATGTGTGTGATGTGAATGAGCACGCATGCATGCACACACACACACGCATGCATATGTGACAAAAAGCAACAAAAAAATATTACCACATTGAGCAACAGCTGGAAATATGTTCAATTACCAATAACAATCACAATCATTATCACTATTATTTAGCTAAGCATTTCCAACCTTAAGAATATTTCGACAAACAAAATGAATATATTTATTTCTTAGTCTCCTTAGTGCTAGCAACATTAGTACGAGAATTGAGAGAGCATATTCCCTATACACCCATCTGGACGAAGACATGGAGGCCGACTGACAATAATACACACTCCATTCATCATCGGTCACAGTAATGGCCGTTTACACTGTCAGAATGCCACACAAGACCACAGCAAGACAGCAAGTGAAGGACACACCAGATCACATTCCAGAATATCTGCATTATGGCCTGGTATCTCTACTACTACATCACAACAGACCCCATCATAACCTTGTATCAACAATGTATCAACACTGTACCCACAATCCACCACTGTATTCCAATCATGATGTGAAACATTTTGACAGCACAAAATGAGAATAGTACCCACGAGATGTCTGCCCTGCCCCACCCATTGTAAAGTTACTGGTTGTAGCATACCCACTGGACCACTGTGACACCCCACCCATTGTAAAGTTACTGGTTGTAGCATACCCACTGGACCGCTGTGACACTTGTATGGACAACCGTCATTTGATGGGACCACAGCAGCAAGGAAAGTCTGATAATAATTTCTCTTCAGAAGCCATGATGGTAATACAATGTGGATAAAGTGGGAATACACTAGGGATACAGTGGGGATACAGTGGGGATACAATATGGATACAGTGGGGTTACAGAGCTGAATATCAAAAACAGTTACTGGTAATAAATGAGTTGGGAGTGTTGTTTATGTTATTTTATCATTTTCCTAAGTATTATCTTTTAGTGATCTTGTGCTGGTACGATGAGAAAGCACAACAACAATACAGACTTTGTGGCTCAATCCTCGCTGCATACATAGAACCGTTCTCCATGGCAGCGAAAACACAGAGTTTTACAGTTAAACTACTGGGACCAATATTTTTCTAAATTTAATGAAAATTGTGTTTATTATGTAAACAAGTTAATCCGCTCTGTATAGCACTGATATTTAACACAGAAGTAATCTTGTCTGCTGGTCACAGACTTCCACTGATGCCGGCATTTCCCTAAATGGCGTAATTGCTTTAACAGATGAATTGTTCCTTCATCCTCTAGAGAGGCCACGCTCCCTGTTTCGTCTTGTCCGTCAATAATCAATATTAGCAGAATCAATTCTTGGCAGCATTATCACAGTAATCGCTTAATGAGCCGGGAAGCATTTGAACACTTCTGCCATTGTAGCTTTAACACATTAGGAAAACATCCATTTTAGTAAATCCCTTTTGGGAAAGCCACTACAAAGATAGGATGGACTTTTGAATCAAGTTTGTTGATGCAAATATCTTGTAACACGATGCCTGCTTCCTCTAAAGGGATAAGATTGTCACTGGGTTCTTATCGGAGGTTTTAATGGTCCACCAATCAGTGACTGCCTTATCTAACAGGGGCCACAACTCTCTGAGCCTCTCCTGTTCAATATCAATTGGCAAAACGTAAATTTAGCCAAATTTCAAACATTTGACATCTGTGATTGAAATATTATCAGAAGCTATGGCAGTTTAGGGTCTGGAAGACCACGACTGAGGCCTATATTCCACCGATGGACATCTGTGATGAGGGTAGATAAGATAACGGCTTCACAGACTGATCATAATACTACATCACTTGAAACACACACTAGGGACGCCAGTCTATCTTACAAATGGCTTTCTGTAAATGTAATGCTTGAGAGAGAGGAATGATAGAATATACATTCATCATAGAAAATATCCCACAAGATAGTTTGAATTCAGTGTAAAATCTCAATCAGTTGCCTTGCCCCTGTGCTGTCTCTGGTCTGCACGAGTCATTTAATGGGTCCATCTCAACCACATATCTCATAAAGCTTTATAGCACTCGGGAGAATTCCTATTTGGCCGAAATGTAGACTTTGCCAGATAAGTTCATACGCTTGACCAATTCCCATCACCTTTCTGCTGTCTTTATCATCATCATCGTCATCATCATCATCATCATTACCATCATCATCATCTGGCTGTGTAGCCGTTTGAATTGAACAAGACTACCAAAAGATATTCTCAAAGTATAAAAATTAATATTCCATAAGAAGATTCCTAATATTTCTTAATTTCTAATCATCACTAACTATTAATTATTGCTAAAATAGCCCCTGTCTTTAATGTATTATTTGCAAATAAATCATAAGTTCCCCCATCAGCAAATCTTCTTTTTCTTCTTTGACAATGAGCTGGCTAATAGCATCATAATAAATTTACTGTCACATGGCCAAGTGTACTACTTGTGATAGCAGGTAGTCTACTTTCTGTCATTAGATCATATAACTGGTGGGTGGTACCATTGCCTCAACAGACCAGCAGACCAGAGTGGATGGTACCATTGCCTCAACACAGACCTGAGTGGATGGTACCATTGCCTGCTCATAGATCAGGAATGGCTGGTGACGTTACATGCTCATAGACCAAGCATTGCTTGTACCATTGCATACACACAGATCAGGAAATGAATAAGTGGCAACACCTTTTACAACATTTCTGACATGAAGTATTTCTGGTTTAACATATGGTTATTATACATTATTCCGAGTGAAGCTTTACAAAGTTATCTTTTAATACACTAGTTATCACAACGAGTCAACATATGACAAATAGATTAATGTTTCCAAGTTATAACTTTGGACACAGCATGTGCTCACTCGCCCACAACAAATCTACGAATACACTTATAGCAACCTTGAAGAGTCGTTTCATCAAGGACATTAAAAAAAAATAGATGTAAGAAACTGCGGCATTTAGACATCAAACTATCTCCATACAGTCAGCAGCATCTATAGGCTGAAGTAGCCGTGGCCGATGATGAAGAAAAGCATCTGTTTCCAGGATGAGACCACTGCCAGGATAGGATGAAGGTGTTCAGCGGAGGATGGCTTATCTACAATTAGTGTCTCTTTGAGAGTACGCAGGATATAGCATGTGAATGGCCAGAGAGAAATCATTTAATGTGGCGGCTCAAAACAAATACATGTAGCCCTCATTACCAGCCGGTATATGATTGGCATGGAACTGTTGTATTAAACAGATTTGTGAGTCACCACAGTGGTATGTGGCATAGTCAGAGAGATGTAACGCATCCACATGTTGCAGTGCATGCTGTGATGGCTTGAGGTCAATGAAACATTGCCATTATTAATGGATAAAATCTAGATACGTCTCCAGAGTTTCAATAAATCAGCCATATTTGGGGAATCTAGAACAAGTATTTAATATCCTTGGAAATGTCCTTGATTGTGGTGTGTCCTGCTATAGGCATTACAGTTATAGTATTATTTAAATAGTTCACAGCTGGTGGGAGACAAACAGGAATTTGTTATTGGAAGAAAAACAAACATTCAAGGAATCAATAACAGCTTATTGAAAACACATAATCTCTCTCTCTCTGTCTCACATAATCTGTGTGTGTGTGTGTGTGTGTGTGTGTCTCTTTCTCTCTCTCTCTCTCCCTCTCTCTCTCACACACAAACACACACACACACACACACACACACACACCACATTGTGAGCAGCACAAGACAACAATAATGTTCATTAGCGAAATGTTTGCTGCTAGGATATATTGTTGAGGTGAAATCCATTGCATTAACCTCCTGTTAACCTACTTAGTGTTCTATATTGAGAGCAAGAACACCTGTTACAAAACACACTGTGAGCTGGTAATGATATTACTGCCCAGGAGTTAAAGCTGGCCACTCAGGGCAAAATTATTGTGTATTAAATAAATCATGGCTCGCTATTTGTCAGCCGGACTTTACATGCTCCAAAATCCATATAAAGTCTGGATATTGATAGCTTGACGCATTATACAGCATATAAAACATGGGTGATGACAATGAAAGTGGACAAGTTTGGAACTACTTTCAGTTAAGATATTTTGTAAATATATGTAAATATATCATCACATGGGACTCGAACCCACATTCACGGAATCGCTCAAATAGAAATTATCCATGCATGCTACCGACCCAACTAACAAGGCTAAGGAAAGATCATGTTCACTTTTTAAAATGGTAAGGATTATTTGGAAATGCTCCGTTGTTCACTTCCACATTGGTTGTCGTACTTGTTGAATAAAGTGACAAATGTGTGGTATGCTTTTAATGTTTTATGTACAATAAAAATGCATCTAGTGTGAGAGGGTCAACTTTACTTTGTCATTTTCAAACACACATTGACCTATATGTAGGCCTAACCTATATACCATGCATTATACATTTAATGACAGAATCATAGGATTCTTATTTTCACTCGCAATTAAAGAAACAATGAATCATGTCTCTCGATACTAGTATTCCACATAACAGTTCCTGTATCATGAGGCATAAACATCCCTAATATTGATGTTTGTGATGGCTAGTGTATTTTGTTCTGAATGCAGCTGCCTAAACAACATATGCACAGATAACATGTGCGAATGCAAGCATGAATATCCAAATAAGCACAGACAAAACGAGATAGCGTAATTGTTATGAATGCAAGCATTACTATTCACACATGCATGGAGAAAACATGCAGTCTGCTGTATCGGTGTTCAAGCAATATCTAGTTTTCCTGCATGAACACACCTTTCAGAATGCATACATTGGCAATATAGTTCCACACATTTGTAACAATTTCTGTCATAAAACTAGCATCATAGCTTAATTTTCAAGCCATGATATAAAAGTTAATACCCTCAGAGCATAGTCTCTCATCTTGATGACAAGAGACCTGTTTCTTGTGCATTAACCATATAGCAGTGCACTTCAACTCACAGCAAACTGTCAACTTCTTTATTGCAGATTATATTGTAACGTTCTGCATGCGAAAAAGAAATCATATCTAGGTGGTAACTTGTGAAATTTTGACAATAAGGCACAAGTCGTCATTTTATCATAAAGTGTCCAATTTAGTCACAAAAATCAATCTTACTCTAGACAATTTCACATAGGGCTAAAAGAACTAAATCTAACCAAACATAAAAATTTGATAGAAGACACTAAACTGAAATAAAACCTAGGAGAGAATCAACAAAGTAGAAATCTATCAATCCCACCTTTGAAACAACTGATATCCAAATTTTATATCACACATAAACTTGGCTATATCACATGTAGACTTGGCTGTATCACACATAGACTTGGCTGTATCACACGTAGACTTGGCTATATCACATGTAGACTTGGCTATATCACACGGTACCAGTCATAGATTGCCACTCATTTGTCAATAGATCGCCACTAGCATATCTATATTTTGTCACTAGTATATCTAATAGGTTGTCACTTGTATGGTACAGTCAGACGATATGAACATGTATATCCTGTCAATAATACCCTCAGACCTATGCATAAATATGGCAGCCCTGTTGTCCTGCACTTGGAGTGGACTGTCCCAATATGTTTGTCTGTTTGTGATACACACCAGTCCCTACAGTCACTAGATCACACATACAACAGTCCCTACAGTCACTAGATCACACATACAATGGATAATTTACCACCTTGGCTTGTTATCACATGTCCAGGAATTTCTCGGTCAAGAGGTGATTGAGTAAGCCTATCTACAGAATTACGACAAAGACAGAACATAAAACAGTTCAGAAGTGTAATAAACTCAACTTCTACCAGATTGGTCATAAAGCATGGAGAGAAAAAATCTCAGTCTTCAATCGATAGTGATCCGGATCAGAACATGTCAGCTATGGGACTATGAAACTGAGAAGAAAAAATACTCAAATAATAGGATAAATCCTGAGAAAGATGTTGAGTATATAGGAATGTCTTAAAGTATTGTGACAGTACATAGGAATGTGTTAAAGTATTGTGACAGTATATAGGAATGTCTTAAAGTATTGTGACAGTAAATAGGAATGTCTTAAAGTATTGTGACAGTATATAGGAATGTGGAAATAGTTCCAACATTGAACACATAGATTTAAAACAAAGACTAAAGTTTGCATGTTGAGTGGACCCGCCTAACAGAATGAACTTATTGATTTTTAACAGTGATGGACCAAGCATAACACTGTTGTAAACACCCTGTCTGAATCCTACGTGATAATATCAGAAGTATCATAATGTCTGGGCTTCATATTTGTGTCCTATAATCAGCGAAATGAGAAAGAATCAGTTTTGACAGCACGTGTTATAACACAGTGACCCAATATCCGTTGGCCAACAATAAGGGCCACTCATCTACCACCGGGCCACTCATCTACCACCGGTTCATATACTCACAGCCCTCCCTACACTCATGGTGATACGGCTAGATAGATGTTAACATCAAATTACCACTAAACCCAGCTTAATAATCCTCGGGATGCTTGCATCGTCTGCGTGTTGCATGCCTGAGATATATCAATGTCCGTGAAATTAACAACTATGCAAACATCTAGTGGAGTTTAATTAATCAGAGAGTAGGTGGTCTGGTGTGGTCTGTGAGTCATGAAAATGAAATGCTCCGATAAAAAAAAACCTGACTGCTGCCTGAGCATCATGGCATTTCTGGAAGTGGTTCCTCTCTCTCTCTGGAAGTGGTTCCTCTCTCTCCTCTCTCTCTGGAAGTGGTTCTCTCTGCCGTTGGTCGGGATTATTGTAACAGTTACACTCTTCATAAGCGATGATCTCGACTCCTAACAGATGTTGTCATATGCTTACATAGTACGGATCGCTAACATGGATCACATAATATTGTTATCGTTTATTTAATAGACAGCATAATGTTTAGCAATAATAAATTAAATAATTGTCATAATTCATAATTATCAAATAATCTACAATTGTTATCATTTTAATAGCATTGATATGATTTATTGAATATAAACATTATTTATAGATATCAAAATCATATAAATTATTCCTGATAATATCAAAATGATTTTGCACAAAATTTTACATTGATTTATGTAAATGAAATCAGCAATACACGATCCTTTGAACTATTGATTAGATTTTGTAGAATCACAATTCATAGGGTGAGAAAACACACAATTATAAATTTGATAAATTTATTGTATTTTCAATTGTCTTTATTTATATAATTAAACATTGCAAATTTATAATATTACAAAACATTATCTATATTTGATTAGTTACAATAACATACAATGAAATTTTGGTATTAGTATAACTGTACTCATTAATATAACCATGTTGCATCACCCTGGTTACCTAAGGGATGATGGCAACTAGATATTCTAATATCCCACATATAATCCTTGCACTTTATGTTACTGCAAATATCAGGAATATTTGCTATTTTATTCTGAGTTTTACTGGATCAACTTATTGAAGCTAACAACACTTATGCACAATAATAAGAGACAAGAAAACACACCATTTCCAAGTTCATACAATTGCATCTGGCATATTTCCAAAACTTGTCTTCAAACAGACATTCCTATTAACTGTAGCCTGTTATCAAGAATATTGTTTTGAAGATCTCATGAAATGATACATGGCTTTGCAGAATAGACTGGGTACTGTCTACATACCAAGAAAACACATCACGGAATATCCAGAAACTAGACAACGGACAACATTCCATTATACACAGCATCACCAACAAGTGGCTCCAGTCAATGATAACCAGAGTAGACTTAATTCAATTAATATGATAACAGCTTTCATAGCTTAATGGTGACATGACCAACATCATGACAGCATTAGGAAAGTAAATACAGCTCATAGCATGGGCAGACAGATTGAGACTATTGTATGTCCACATGCAATCACAGCCAGTACAGGTGACCCAGTATAGGTATTACATATAGGTATTGCATAGGTAGGTATTACACACTGTACTAGATGGCTGTCTATAATGGGTGTAGCGAGGTCTGTGCCAGTCTTCTATGCACTCCTGCACTTGAAAAGGCATTCAGCTCATAGAATACATTCATTATAAACAGCTTATCTTCTCTGTTAGTATATGGAAAAACTGCTTTTTCATAAAAGGTTCTTCATATTTATCTTGTGGTACTGATTTATGCTCATTGTTCAGTATATATATATAGAATGAATTTAATAGAAATAGTTAAACTATATGCTTACGAACACAAAAAAACGAAAGTAAAACTAGTTTCAGATATGCATACAATGTATTCATCAATTATTAAACTACCTCAGTGCCAAGGTTGAGGTATCTTCATAAAGATTATGATCATTAGATGCACTGTTTGTCAATGTCATTCTCCATGTAAGTTGCCTCTATGTAAGTTGCCTCAATGTGAGTTGCCTCAATGTGAGTTGCCTCAATGAGGATGGGCACACACTTACTACCAGTCTGTCAGTCTACATCCTCTTTTAATGTTGTGTTTTTGTCAATTCCCAGCATGACTGCCACTTAGTACCCAAATTCAGAGTGTTGGTGTCATTTTCTTCACTTACTGTAATCTAGTACACCAGGCCTGGCCATTTCCTAGCTGTGACCGGTCGGCTTAGTGTGGAGGACTCGGAAAGGAAAGATGAAGGTTGAACTACGTGTCCCAGGCAATGTCTCCCAGGCAACCTATCTCAGGCAACATGTCGTAGGCAATGTGTTACTTCTAGGATGGACCTACATACTCTCAGAAACCTGTTGTCAACTTCAGCTAACTTTGATTAACTTTTGATAAGAATTCTAAAAACATCAGTGAAACTAACATTAATAACTATGAATAACTATTAATAACTATTAAACTGGAAAGAAAGCAGATGTGTAATTGTTTATATTATCGATAATTGAGTTCAAATATTGGGTTCCATTAGATTAAAAACTCACTGAATATAAGAATAATAATAATAATAATAATAATAATAATAATAGTGCATTTATAGAGTCCCGATATCTTCCAACATATGATGCTCAATGGTGCTTAAACAGAATAAATTTTCCTACTAATAATAGGAAATAGATATAGTGCAACACAACTAGTTACATGGCAAGATTCCTACACAAATATGATTATCTGGAATATATTTATTTAATCAAGTAAATACTGTTTGTCTGTGAACATTTCTTTCTCCATGCGTGCAATTCCATCACACAATCACCATTTCTTGTTAGAAGCATGTAGGAATCATCCCAAGTAAAGCCCTAGATTAAACCCACCCACCTCACCTAAATTCCTCTAATGTACAGTAACATTGTAAGATACTAGATACATGTAGTGAGATGTCAGTACTTGGTCGTTGTGACTAATCGGGCTAGAAAAATGTCAACCATTTTTGTATAGGTGTTTCCAGATGCCTAAACATTAGAAGTATGCTGTGTAAGGTTAAGGTGGTCTTGTATGACACAGGGCAGTTCTAGGGGTTTCCAGGGGCCTAAACATTAGAAGTATTCTGGGTAAGGTGGTCTTGTATGACACAGGGCAGGAGATCTGTGTAAAGTTCTGTTCTCTGGTTACAGGTAAGATAATTTGAATGTCAAGTAGGTAATGATCTCTGCTCGGCACACACCATCCATATAAAACACACTGAGCCCACCTACTTAACAAATTATCTGTCGCCGAACAAATAAGTACATGTTGAACTTTCTGAAGTAAGACAAGAATTTGTCTACAACTTTAGAAGGAAAAGCATGCCTTAACACGTAACTACAGTAGGTCATAAAATGTGACCGTGAGAAAAAATACCTGCCACAGATAATGAGTATAGATGGGATGCCAGCTTTGGCCGCACTAGCAGTGTATGTGTACAGGGAGAAATACATGTGGGTGCATTGCTTTATTTGAATGTGCCTGAGGGCTTCACACCGAAGTCTGGCCACTCCCTGGGATGTAGTTCTGTGTCTGTGATTGGACAATAATGTGATAACTTGATAACATAATTGACTGCTTTCAGGGAATAGAGCTTGGATGCATTACCCCATATCATAAGTATTGAGTTGTTCTGTAATCAAAATATATAACAAACATAACATGCTTGTGTGAAAAAATGTTGAGTGTTGAATTCCCTGTACTTGCCGTAAACTGAGGAGAACTAAAAAAAACAGTGTTTGTGAATCTGTAAGTATTCTTGAACATTGTGCAATTCCAAGGAATAAATGGGATTAAGTAAGCCTTTCTTGGCTGTTATAGTCACATTAACCCTCTCCATGCTGGAGGCAACAGGAAATGCCCTAAAGAGCGGTGTCTGTGCCTAATCCAGCAGGGACAGGGTTAAATTATTTACCAATGCCATGCCTAGCATGCACATCTTCCTGTCACTTAGAACCATGCATTTCTTTTCAAACGGAGACTTTTAATTCTTTCAACTTTCAGAATAAGCATAGCATAGAATCCAAAGCCATAACATACTGTGAAAAAAACATTGCATAATGTGTATGTCTCGTAGCATTCTATCTTTACTGTTATGTAAGTGTTTATAGAAACTACTACATTGGTATCATGCAGTAACATAGACAGCCACTGTGTCAAGTATTCCTTTAAAACCACGTAAGTGTACTACACAGAACTCCCGAATGTGAAGCGTTCACTGCCTTCCTATAGACACTCAGATATCATGTATGCTGGGTGTGGTTTCTGGTAATGTGTACACCCTTAGAGTCAGATATGGACCACTCTGCCTTTCCTTGGCCATAAACACATACCTCAGTCGCATGTGTCACGCATATAGTGTAGAGCCTGACAGACATAAAGCTTTCATTCCGTTTTCCTGACACACAAATTACTATGCCCATTGTTCTCGTACACTTGGTATTTTACATACAACACTTTCCTATTGTGTCCAACATGACTTCACTTTTTACGTACTGAAGAATGACTCTTTATCAACTGCACTGAGAATGCCCAAATGTGACAAAGTGACAAAAAGTTGCATGTTGTCATTTAGAAGCTGTATTGGGATGGATGTGACAAACAGCTGCTGAGTGTTGCTAAAAGTGCCAGTGATATGAGCTGGGTAGTACTGACAAGCTGTACTGGTACCTGGAGAGACTCCGGACATGGCTCACCTGTACCTGACAAGGATAACTATCACCTGGAAGTATCCACAAGTAAACTTCTACTTGCAGATACTACTTAGGGTCAAAGGGCAGATACAATCATCCTCCTAATCACAGGGCACTCTACAGCATTAAAATCCTGCCATCCTCGGTATGGAGTGCCACTGTTACCCTCGGTATGATGTAATGCTGTTACCCTCGGTATGATGTAATGCTGTTACCCTCGGTATGATGTAATGCTGTTACCCTCGGTATGATGTAATGTTGTTACCCTCGGTATGGTATGC
>JAUTBQ010146737.1:0-13584 GCA_032361185.1 Lepetodrilus ovalis | reverse complement strand
TCAGTGTATGTGTGCGTGTATGTGTGTGTGTGTATGTGTGTGTGTGTGTGTGTGTGTGTGTGTGTGTGTGTGTATGTGTCGCTCTCTCTTCACTCTCTTGAAATCAGCTGTAGTCATTATAATCTTACTGTGAGTGTACACATATATAACTGATAAAGGTTCATAGTGTAGATCATTTATTCGTGAATGTCATGTAAACTGACAAAATATTACTTGCTAATATTTTGATTTTTCACAACATCTATCCATCACAACCATGTATGACAAGCATCACAACGTACATCATATTCCGACTTCCTGTCGAACATCAATCAAGCCTCATCTCCGAATTCCCATTCGGTTATCACATTTTACTAATATAAAACAGCTAAGTATAATATGTCACCGAACATGCAATTAAGATGTTTTCCGTGGGCATGTCGAAGGATTCAAAGTCCGCTTCAACAGTGACGTTATAATGAGTTTCTTTCACAACTAAGGGTTGCTGGTATACTCTTAGACACTATCTGGTTCGTGCATCTATAGTTAGCAATGTTAAATACGAAGGCAGACCGACTGTAATTTTATACAAATGCCATAATTAGCTTTGGGAATTCATAATTGTGTAAATTAACGTCAAACATTCATGGCATTTGCATGATAAAAAATAATAATATGAACAACGATAAATACATTCAATAATACAATACCGTCGTATGCAATATTCAGAACATACTGACACAAGTGGAATCTGGAATTGCACATAACAGTCGAAAAATGTACCCTTACTCCTTCCAGGTTTGTATGCGCGAAAATGTATAAATATGCATACAAACTGAAAGAAATTTAGACTGTTAAAAGATGCATGATAATAAAAAAAGATAATGAGTTCAGAATATCCCAATTTCCTTTGCCTTGCAAGTATAACAAAATATGTTCCTTCGTCAGCGTTAACGAAAACTGACATTTTGCGATTACATAAATAAAATTCAAAAGCATGATGATGACAACAACGATATGGTTTTAAGCGCCGCCTCCAAAATATAACCATTTCATTAACATAATTAATACGTTTGCTTGAAGGACCGCATAACAAATTCATATTGTAAGATGATAAGAAAATATAAAATTGAACGAAACCAAAATGAGACGACTATTCAATAATATGCAGTGGCACAAAACACCTTATGCACTAAAAAAGGTATGTTCTTCACAAAATGTTATTATTCAAACACGGATTGTGTAGGGTATAACGGTAATACACAAATGAACAAACAATATAAGTACAACGATCATTGGATGACAAACAGAGTCAATTAATCCTACATTATCCTTCCAAGATATGCATAGCATGTTAATGTTTGTTAATCGAAATATGCATACGTAAACCGGACAAAACGCGCAAGACATAGAATGGGAGTGAATAGAACGGGAACAAAGTCTGAACAAACGTCTCATACAGTAAACACGATTGCTAGGACCAAGGCGTTAACATGACAATTGCAATGCTGGTGTTGTTTGCATAATACGTGTATAGTTAAGTTAAATTATGATAAGTTAATTCCAGTCAAATATCAGTTTCTAGTACAAAAGAACGATCATGTAGAACATGTAAGGAGGAGACACACTTGCTTTATACACGTCGTCTACATAATGGGTTGTTATCTGTATAAACTCTCGGGAAATTTTTCCCTGAACACCAAGATCGTTTCTATGGAATATCACTTTCGAGACGTATCAATGTAGCAACATAATCGCAGTCCACGTCCAATGAATGGACGGTGCTCCCAATATTACGTTCAGTTATATTGCCATAAACGTAACCGCGCCTTGGTGCACCACGGTGGGTTTTACCACGGCCATAGCTCCCGGGGAGGTGTGTCTGCCATAACCAGGTGTAGTCGGCTTGGTGTAGCGGTCAAACACTGAGCTACTCTTTGCCGTTTTTCTCAGCTGGTCGCTGTAGTTGTCATTGCGCTCAGGCCGATACTGCGGAGTATGTGCCGGTTTTGGTGGCGGTATGGAAGCCGGACTACCCTGGTATGAGTATTGTGACGACGGAGTATGTTGGTGAGAGTAGATGGCGTTGTGATGTGAGTGACTCGGAGTGACGTGAGCCTGATTGGGGGTGACGTGAGCCTGACTTGGTGTGACATGAGCCTGGCTTGGTGTGACGTGAGCATGCTGATTTGGGGTGACATGAGCCTGATTGGGGGTGACGTGAGCCTGGTGAACATGCTGACTTGGGGTGACATGAGCCTGTCTGGGGTTGACGTGAGCCTGACTTGGGGTGGCGTGAGCCTGCTTCGGTGACGGGTGGTCGTGATATATGTTTCTGTCTTGTCTAGAATGAGCTTGGACGTCTTCACTGTGAGGTATGTTCCTTCTTCGTGTAACTGGAGTTGACATTGAGACAGGTTTCTCTACCGGACGGCCCAGGGAGTCTATCGACCACGGAACATCCTGCTGTGTGGGCGGGTCGTCTTTCTTCTCAAACCTCTCAATCAGAGATGTGATCGACGGAGCATTGGCAGGACCCTGAGCTTCTCTGGGATCTCTTGATGACGGCTTGTGTTGAACTGGACGTCTATCGGACGCTGGGTGGACCGGGTAGTCGTCCCTCTGCTGCATGTGCTCCTGAGCGTGCCTGTCCTGGAGGTTCCCAGCACTGACGCTCCGCCTCGTGTCTTTGTGAGACCTGCTAGGACGAGGAGGATCCGGGGTCATCTGCTTGCCGGTAATTGACCCATAGGTCGGCGAGACGTACATCTCGCTCTTCTTCATCAGCACCTGGCGATAGTCGTCCGAGGTTGACGACTCCTGATGCAAGTGGAACGGAACTGCTTCAGCCTGGCCTCGGATTCCTTGTCCGTCGAACCTAGGGTCGAGTTTGGTCTGATTCTCGTAGTTGGGAATCAGCTTGGCTTTATACACCGGCACGGCCGTGGCTTTAACCCACTTGGAGTCCACGTTGTTGACCTGTCCTATAGCGACGTCAGATGCGTCACCATTCATCACGGGATTGTGCGCCACGTCCTCCTGGCTTCTGCCATAAGCGTCAGAGATGCTCATATTGCTGCCCAGTAATATCGGAGCTCTGTTTCTCGGGTTGTAAGAAGAAGCACTTTGAGGCGACACCTTGTTAGTGTTTTTATTATTGTTCTCGTCATTAGCACCTGGTTTCATCGGATCAGGATGGGCATGTCTCTGCCCAGAGCCGTGCCTGTCTCTATGAGCTCGACTCATTTCGTACTTGGAAGGAGACAGGTCTCTGCTGCGAGTGCTGCTGAGCGTAGACGGGACTGATGACGAGACTGCATGCTGGCTTGAGCTGCGGGGAACTGGGGAGTCAAAGTTATAGTTTTGATAGTCTCTGTTCAGTTTCTCCTGGAATGTTTGAACGGGGTCTGGAATTGGTGGTTTCGCCCCTGGATGTCTGCTCTGGTCAGCATCCCTCCTCTCTGCGTCGTATCTCGTTGCATCCTCCTTCCGAGACTGTCTGTCCCTCTGCTTCCGCTCGCTCGTTTCTTGATCATACTGTGCCCATCTGTCTCTTGACGATTCCCTGTCTCTCCTCTTCGGAATATCAATCTGGTTCTCGGGGGTTTTCTTAGCACTATTCCCATTTGTAAACTTCTGTACCACAGAATTGCGAAGTTTTCCAAAAGGATTTCCCGAAGCACCGGGTGTCTTTGAGCTGTTCGACTGTACAGAGTTCTGAGCGGGACTCTGCAATTGTTCGTCATCAACTCTCTGCTCTTTTTTCAACCATGATTTCAAAGAAAATGGACCAGCCTTCTTAGGATCTTGAGATTGCTGGATAGGTTTCGCTGGAATTGGGGGAGCACTGTTAACATGGTTCATCCTGGCTTTGTTCAGCGACTCGTATGCCTGATCACCGTTCTCGTAGTTTGCCGTATACCGAGGCTGGTTCTCGTAATTGGCCGTTCGTTCTGTGGGAGCAGGATTCTGCGTTTGTTCCACGGTCTCTGGACTGGGTTTCGTGATGGCGAGAGGTTTGTGGACGTTAGGTGGAGTGGAGGTCATGGGTTTCGGAGATGGCGACTGACTCCTCTGCTGATTCTGAGTATACCGAGCGACCTCCTTATTGTCGTCCACTTCTCTCGGCACAGGAACCGGTCTGTCGGGATTCAGTTCCAAGGTGTACTTCCCAACAGACTCTATCCAGTTGTTGATGTGCTTCAGGTGCTGCGCTCGGTTAACTTTCAGGTCCTTGTCGTCGTTTAACACAGACAGGTGTTTAAGCATCTTGGACTTGATACTGTTGAAGCCCTGTCCACCCGATGAAGATGACTGAAAATAATATAACAAATAATGTAATGGCAATGATATAGTATTCAAGGACATTACATTGAAACTGTTGTACTGTTAATCCATTTTCTCCGAAATTTAGTTGGTTCATATCCAAGTGCATTACATGATCTACTAACAATATAGTTGAGCCTCACCATTTGGCTTTTTGATCTGAAATCCAATTCAAACTTGTTTCTGGCCAGATTCCTGTGAGCAAGTTTCCAGTAATATTTGCAGTCATGTAGAAACGTTGCCCAAATACCAAAGAACTCTTGAGGTGAACACTGGAATAAAAACACACAGGGATTCAGTACACACTCTATTTAAATATTCCACATTTTCGTATTATTATTACACTGTAAGTCAGTCTAACTGTAACGTCTTTAAGCATGGGATGTCAGTGGTTTATTTTTAATGTCGCTCACCTTCCTACTGTCGTACAGGAAATACGCTGTAGTTTTGATAAACCTATTCTTACAGTCTTCCAGGACCCTCTCTTGTTCGAACACAACCTCAAGTGCTGAAACAGAATAATGGATTCCTCTTCAAAATATGTTCACAATTTCAGTTATAATCTTCCCGTCGGGAAGCTCCAAACAAATTTAACACCCATTGTAAACGTTTCTTGCATCCTCGTACCTCAGAGGTACTTATTATATTCTAACTTCAATACTAATAACGTAATAAGTACCTCTGTGATGCGAGGATGCGTTTCTTGAAGCGCTCGTATATACTACAAAATCATAGCACTCATGTAGCTATCACTTATACATGATGATCGTGCATTTGTAAACGAGAGCGCTATGGTCTCATATTGGGCATTAGAGCTTGGAGAAACGATCCCCATCGTTTATTTCCTTACGTCACTTATGATACTTTAGTAATGTGAATTCTGGTACCGCAAGACCTACCACAAGTGGCGAAGTTGTCGCTGTTGACACGGAGAGTCTGAGTGAGGTTGCTGTTTTCACGTCTGGATAGTGACTCTATTCTCTCTCTGATGTTTGTCACATCTGTCTTCAGTTCACTGAGAACTCGGTGCATGTCATCAAAGGATACCTACAACAGGTCATAAGAAATAAATGTGCTTGCTTCTTATTTTGACAGTATTTTAAAATACTTAATGGTAATCATATTTCTTGCTTTAAATGTTATGCAATTTACACCCGATACTGAACGTATAATTTTCCTTAGCTAGATATTAATTACCATTCCGAAAGTATTGTTAAATATCCATTGCAAATCCTTCTAGTTCTTGCTCTAAATGTTATAAAATTAATAGTCTGACAAGTATACTTTTAGTCCATTTTTAGTCACATAATAAAGATTCTGAAAATATTTATATATTTCCAATGACAATCCATTAGCTGAAAATGCGTTAAATTTATACCTGAGCAGCATGCCTCATATTGGAGGGTTCTGGCAATCTGAAGCGAGTAGGACATCCCAGGTCAAGGTCGTTCTCATACTGCTGAACGTATGACTTTAGGAGACACTCCAGAAGATTACCTCTTTTCGTCTGTAAAGACACAATGCATTATACTAACGTTATTATTTTCATGAAAACACTAACTATTGTTAACATAGATGACTAATTCCATATAACAGCAGTAATTACTATATAATTGTTATAAACTTGAATTTTACAATATACTTTCTCATGCTGGATTAGGAACAACGACTGTATAGAGAGAGTTCACAGCATTAAATATTATTAGAAAGAGATGATTAATGAAATGTGAAAGAAATAATGATGCCATGGATTTTTCTTTTCAAATAACGTTTACAAATGCAGATAACATGATACTCATTTTCAAATAGATACATGTAATGTCAATGTGTATTAATAAATAATAGTATTATACTGTATATATTTTGAGGATTAGTTATATGTTCCAAGTTATATGTACCTTATCAGAGAAGTCTTTCATCTTGTTGAGAATGTCCAGAGTGAAGCCATCTGCCTGGCCTCGTTCTGAACTCCCGCCATTGAGGTAGTTCCCTATACACAGGACCGTCTCCAGAAGGTTCTTCAGCGACACACTGTGGATGAATGAATTCATGGTTAGGGCCAGTCTTAATAAACACTATATACACTCTATGTATGTGTCTGTAATATCATGTTTTTAGACACTAGAATCTGTTAACGATTCTCAAGGGAAGAATACACGATCATAATTAGATTAAACATATGATTCATTATTTGTATATTCTTAAATTGTGAGCAAAATCCAATCGATATTGGAAACGGTGTGCTGTAATTACTGAGTCAGTTAATTAAATTAAATATCTCAATACCAGAAGAATATTGATAGAGCAAGTACAGTACATGTATTATGTTCAAAATTAAATGTTGGTAATTGTTTTCAAATTTTAATACAGTACCTGTTCACGATCTCATCACAGGCAGTATTCAGTTCTCGTAATTGCTGATCTGCAAAAACAGTTGTAACATAAGACAAAGCTAAAGTTGTATGTTTTTATAAAGGTAAATAGATAACGAAATACATCAACTATAATGAATAACAAATGCCATCACCTTTTGCACAAACGATGACACAAATAAGAACAGTCAAGTATCAAACTTTTCTGTCTTTCTAATAAGATGAATCTACTAATTGCTAAGATGGTAATTATGCGGATTTCATAATGCATAGTCTACTTTTTGTTTACCATCATAACTATGCGATTTGTACAGAATTAAGGCAGGCCATGACACTAATCCTACCCTATCCTGGACAGAATATCAAGTACTAGTATACAATAAAACGTACCAATCTCAAACAGGTTGATCTGTAGTCTGTGTTTGAAGCGGAGGAATTCAATCCTTTCCCGGAAGTGATCGACCTTTGACAGTTCAAACACCAGGTACTCTGGCAAGTCCAGGTTGCCTGTGTTGAAGAAGACATATGCAGTAGTATGAAGAAGGGTATTCTATGTGTAACTCCCAGTTAACTATTGTTGTAATATATCAATTTTCTAAAAGTCGCATTTTATGTAACTACTTGTATAGACTTAATTCATCTAAATAGCTACTCAAAGATTATCGTTTGTAGAACACAAGATGCTATACCTCTGAGCTAACTTATATACATTTAGTGGAAAGTGGAATAGTAACGATGGGTTAGACTGAATACTAGAAGGTGTACCATTAATTAATTCAAACATTGTGCTATTTAATTCAAACACTGATAACGAAATACTGGTGTGGTGTATGGTACATGAACTTACTAGCACCCTTGCGTTTGATGTGATGATGAATCTTATCCAAATCTCGAGGTGTGTGAAGAAGCTCTAAAAGATCTGCCAACCTGAAAAATGAATGAAGCATTCACATAATCATATAGACGAATTGTTACGTTTTCGTTATTATCAGCACGTTGAACGTTTCGTGTAGTATTTGTAGCATGCCATTGTATTTGTAAGAATAGTTTCATCCATAAACTTTATTATATTGATATGTACAACAGGTGAATGTACACACGTTTTCCACAGGATCAAATTGTGACGTGTAAATCCTTTCATCAGGTTCAAAATTCCATTTGCCGATTTTTACAGGGATCAACATTCCACTCACCCATCCTTATGAACAGTGGAAGTGTCCAGAGTTGAGAACACCTGTATAATATCACTAAGTGGATGTCGAAGCTTCTTCATCTCCAGTGTTACTCGCTGAGATTTCTCACTGTCGAATATTCCAATGGGCTGAAAAAGGGATAATAAAACTTGAATTGTCTGAAATACTAGTAAATCCTTTTATGAATTATAGCATATCCAAACGAAAAAAAAAGTACTAATATTGTTTAGCAACAATTATGTATTTTAACAAATTTAATATTTATTTATGTGCTCAGGATCACAGTTGCTTGTATATGTAGGTAACAACGCCAGTATTTCAGTTAATGATGTATTTTTCCCCAATGCTCACGACAGACGATAAATAATAGTTAACTTAACGTGTTACGTTGTAGAAATACATGAAAATAAACCGCTTTTAATAAACAATGGTAAATTAAAAAACGCACCTGCTGTTTTGGTCTCCCTCTGCGGAAGAACACGTCATCGTACAGAGTGATTTCATCGGCTGATGTCGCGTCAGTAGATTTGGAAAACAACCTAATAAATGAAACATAATGTGTCTCTAAACGGATATGTGCTAAAGCAAGTAGACATTTTATTAGATACAATTTTAACAACCTAATGCAATTTTCTACGAACATAGAAAGGTAAAACTCACAATTACAGCATAAAATAAGAATGATCGAATATAAATTTTACGTAATCTTCATATCAGTTATATCATTTGAATTATGCCTAATTTCGATAATGTTGCTTTGTACGTATTGGTATTAAGACCGTGAATGGCCCGTATACATCTTACTGTCATTATAACAGTGAAACTCGTGTGCACATGGCATGCATCATATCACGTGGAATACATTCGTATGCTTGATGAACCCACACGTGGTAGCAAACTACGCTGTCAAGATGAGCACAGGCTAATAATACAATGTCTTACCTTTCTATATCGTCTCTATCCAGTTGGGGCTCCAACATGTTGTGCCAAACTGTACCAGACTCTGATCCTGAAAATAAGGAACATCCAATGTATCATTGTGTGTGATGTATTTCAGATGTCCATAGACAGTGATAGGAAGCTCGAAATTATTTCCATCTTGACAGATATACAGAACGTGAATATGGTGGAATATTGTACAAATACTGTAGTCTTCATTGTAATCTAAGTACATTAACGGAGATAGTTGAGTTGTTGAGGTTTTTATTTTATTTTTTAATTTTTTATTTGTTTTAATTATGATACATTCTGTCAGTACGTTAAACATAGTTATATTTAAAACATAAAAAAAGGTACTTCATAGAAGTACAAAGTATATCATAATTTGGAAAATACTAGTTTAGACCTACTTCTAACAGTGAAACCTTCTAACTGCACTGCGGTTCTGTATGCACCAGATTGCTGACGCTCTACTTTACTAAGTAGTACTTACCAACATCCGTGAGAATAATTCTGTGCCAGTGTAGGGTTCTCATCTTAACCTGAGGGTGGACGATGGGTTTGTTGGGGTAGACCTTGTTACCCCGGATTGGCCGTGGGGGTAAAGGCGGCGGGAGGCCGCCATCTTGGGCTAACGCTACAGCTTGTTTTCTCTCTTCCTCGAGTTTACTACCTGTGGTGATCAATATTTAAATGTATTAATATCGAAGGGGTATACTATGTTCCCGTGGGTTTCTTGTATTACCAGCTGCATGCATAAAACAATGATGAGACATACAATAGAATTAGTCATATGGAGAGAAGACGATACTTCTGTTGACTTGTCGTGGAATTACAGGGATTGTGAAAGATACTATTCTGATTCGATAAACTGTCCGCGGATGCAGCGAGAGAGAGAGAGAGAGAGAGAGAGAGAGAGAGAAACCCAAAAAGCATATGTTCACAGCTCACATGCATGTTCACAACGTACAATCCTAATCTATATATCACGATAGAATATTTGCAAATACAATATATGCTGGTACCTATGCACATATTGTACGAACATGATTACTCCAGCCCCGATGCTACCTACACCGCTATTATATATGCATATATATGTAATATCCTGTAGATCAATGATATAATGCACATACTTGCATACCTTTGAATATCCCGTCCAATACCAACAAGAATAAAGCATAATTACGTCTACAAAATTGCCAATTATAGTACAACATATGCTGATGGCAATGTAAATATAGCACAGTATTATAGACACGTTGTACTGCAGTCAATACCAGTATGCATCTCATAAAGTACATATTATGTAGATCATTTCAGCGTATGTCCATAACACGAGGATAACGGTTATGTGTATTGATTCATAGGCAGTCACAGCCGGCTGACTCCATGATCGACAGTAGCCAGATAGGTAGGCCTATTTCTACAGCTGTTACACATACACTTGCATTGGGACACGGTAAATGGCTTAAACGAAAGCTATGGAAACAGAGGAGCATTATTCATCATCGTTGGTCATCGACGGCGACAAACAAATATATTGGTCTAAATAGGTAGGATTAATCATTAATGATTTATGAATAATGACTCTGCGGGCATTGCACGTGCTCGCGTTCAGTTCTCTGTTCATGTTCCCAAAGAACATCTGTTGATGGTAATTGAGATGTAGGTTCGACTCCCGGTTTTGCATCATATTTTTTAACGTGAGATCCCGGCTCTCTCAGAGTTTGAGAAGTTCTCAATAAAAACACAAATTAAGAATATATTCAGATATAGATGTAGAATAATTTGATTATTAATTTCATATATTAAATATTAAATATCACGCCAATTAGTTAGCCTTATCGAAGACAAAATGAATCGGAAAATAATTTGTGTCTATTCTTTACGTATAAGAAAACGTACGGGCGCAAGGCACGAGGCCAAAAACTGTTATTCCATGGGTTAAATATGATATTATAATAGGTATGGAACTGGATAAAATTGGAGCAGGACTTGACTAGCTGAGTTCTGATTATTATAGTAACCCAACTCTAATGCGGAATCTGTAAATAGTGCATAGGTATTTTAGAACAACATACCGATATATTTCTACTTCCTCCACAACGGCTTAATTTTCTTATCAAACTCGACACCTCTTCAACGCCACATGGAGGTTGGCAAAAATATGCTGAAATATCCGTCATTAACGGGAGTGTTGCAGAGGCGAGACAAAGAGACCTAGCCTAACTCCCTCCCCATGTCCACCCCGTCCCCTCCCTATCTGACCCAGTGGGACACAGCCTCGTCAATGATGAGCAGAGGGGGGCATTTCCCCAATAACATGAGTCGTCATGCGTCTCAGACAGTTATTAATGTTTGGTGTTAATACATTCTACAATTATATATACTGGATGAGTAAGATATTGAACAGTTAACATGACGACGTTCGTCATAAATTTGAATGTGATTGAGATATTTGGCATACATAGGTTATTAAAAGGAAATGATTAATAATATATGACAACATTAAGCTTGTTTTCGCTTTGTGAACGGGGTGGAATCTGATATATTGGGGAAGACCAACATTGTGAGACTCTTGATAAATACCACGTTTATAGGCTATAGGCTCTGTTATAGAGATGGGATACACTCGCTTATACAGCTAGTAATTATAGCGGTAACAAGTGATTTAAGACCATACATTAAAGGTTGATGTGGCTGTCGAGATAACAGGTAATGTATTTGTATACATATAATGTCTAGCATTATAATTTATTACTTGAACGACTAGAATAGAAAAGAAATTACATAGCAGACATTTTCATCTTACATATTTGTTATCCCAATGGCTTATATATTACACATGTATTTTCTGCAGATGTTAACATACTACAGCATTAATAAGAATGCAATTTTCATTACTTTTTGCGTTGTTATATTAAAGGATACACCGTCCAGACATAATATTTAAGTGCCAACTAATGGGCTATATCGGTTTCTGGGTATGTCCATAGCTTTAATATAAAACTATTCCACTGAATGAATATTATACCCTCTATCTCCGTTAAGTGAAATCTATTTTTAAAAATCATACCACAATTAAAATCATAGATCAATATAAATGACAATGTGCCTATAACTGAAACATATTGTGAATGCATTACGCCCTGTATCTTCGCGAAATAACACAAACAATACCAACTAACATGATTAAGATAAATATTAATGGTCCACGACATCGTATATTGCTAAACAATTCTAATACGAGTAAGGTGAAGCACGTATGCACCCAGACTATGGTGAGCCAAATATGTCACAATCAGAGACAAACTCGAAGAGCCTACAGGCTATAAGCCAGACAGGTAAATGTCCCCTTCCCTCTTCCGTCATACCAGGACAAGGTCTTCATTGCACCCTCAGCAGGAGGTATTTCCTGTGTGGAGTAGCGGCTGTCTAGGTCTTTGTGAATTCGGTTAACAGACATTAAAAATAAGCGTTGTCTTTCAAAGGTGGAGGTATGCAAGAAATACCTGTGGCCTGTATTATTATCAGAAGTACGGTCGCTGGATGATATCACGATAGATAGTCTGTGTCATACCCTGTTCTGTGTCATACCCTGTTCTGTGTCATACCCTGTTCTGTGTCATATCATGTTCCGTGTCATACTCTGTTCTGTGTCATACCATGTTCTGTGTCATACCCTGTTCTGTGCCATACCCTGTTCTGTCCTGTTCTGTGTCATACCCTGTTCTGTGTCAAATCATGTTCTGTGTAATACCTTGTTCTGTGTCATATCTGTTCTATGTCATACCCTGTTCTGTGTCATATCCTGTTCTGTGTCATATCTGTTCTATGTCATATCTGTTCTGTGTAATACCCTGTTCTGTGTCATATCTGTTCTGTGTCATACCCTGTTCTGTGTCATATCATGTTCTGTGTAATACCCTGTTCTGTGTCATATCTGTTCTGTGTCATACCCTGTTCTGTGTCATACCCTGTTCCGTGTCATACCATGTTCTCACCCAAATAGGCCTACTCACATTCAAAATATCCCCCTAGAGCAGTTAAGGAAGTCTAGATTGGTGGGAAAACAGAGGGAACACATTTTCAACGGCTCTTTTCATATAAATATACAATACCAATCAATATAATTTATATTTATATTTAAACTACTAGTATAAACTTTCTCCCTCGAAGACTAGTCTACACAATAATCTACTTCTAGTGTTTTACTGATATGACCCAGGAATTCGAGGTATTCCGTCACATTACATATGCCTACTCGCGTGTGTGATGGTCTGATACGAGATATCCGCTAATAGCTGGTCGTGGTAATCTAAGGAAGAATTACATTGTGCTCAGTTTATCATTCCACGACATCTACATATCAGGTATGATATTTTCGGTTGGCCAATCGTCAGAATAATCTTTCAGCGGTCCCGTTTTACAAATATCACATAAGACTTTATTACGTTTACCAACGACGTCAACCACACTGCAGTTACATGTATTTCAAATTGACGAAGACAGACAAATGTGTACAATTATAATTCCTTACAGCATACAGTAAAAAGAAAAATATAATATTTTTTTCTGAATTAAATGTAGAATGCATAGAAATTAATACATGATATATAAAAACTAATATTAAAAAAATCATCCTAGCATTCTCGTGTTGGATTAATGTTACGTGCTCAACAGGAAGAACGCAATGTGTTGTTGTTTTTATAGTCGCTTTCTAGAATCTTTCACTAACATCACGACTTGTCAGTTTAGGGCAGGAGGAAACC
>JAUTBQ010146726.1:0-14788 GCA_032361185.1 Lepetodrilus ovalis | reverse complement strand
AACACAAAGTCCCCCACCCTCTCCTCCAGCCGGCCAACCTTTATCAGCGACTACAAGAACATAAGGATCATCATCAGCATCATTGTGGAAAAGCAGACTATTAGTCAATAATAATGCTTCTTTTATCCATCTATGATCAAGGCTAAATCTGTGGTAAATATTTTATTGAAACTAACCTGTGTGATGGCATCGTAGACAGTTGTCTCCTGAGTGACCTTGAGGATGACATATTCATCAGGGGCAGTAACTCCAAACACACTGATGAAGAACATCCGCCTCTTCAGTTTTGTTCCTATGGGATTTGTGACCTGCAACAAGAGCAGAAAAAGTCAAACACTACATAGATACAAGTTCACTTGCAAATATTGGCTTACATATTTCTCAAGAATGATATTTTCTTAAATTAATTTCTTTAAAAAAAACAATCAATGTAATTATTTTACAATTAAATTAAATGCCTAGTAATGGGATTGAATGTCAACATCTTTGCTTCCAAAATATTATCAGCAACAACAACAACAGCATCAACAACAGCATCAACAACAACAGCAACAGCAACGACATCAGCAGTAGTATCAACAGCAACAACAACAACAGTAGCAGCAACAGTACCAACAGCAACAACAACTACACAGAACCAACAAACACCCACCTGATCAGCCCTGGCGACCTCCGAGAGCTCCCTGACCTTGGCAAAGAGTGACATCTTCTTGCCGTGTGTGGTGGTCTGTGTGATGTCCACACTGTTGCAGGGCTCAAGGAGTTCCTCCTCGTGTTTGGAATACACGAACAACGTCGCCAGTTCCAGCTGCTGATTGGACGGATTGCGCAGTCGCACGTGGCGGTAACCTGCGGGAACCAATTAGAACTCTTCAATTCTATTTCTGCAAATCATGAAGTATCCAGGAAGTCCACAATTTTCTATTACCAAAATATAACCAAGAATAAAGTATAAGGTCTATTTTGGTTTGAAGGGTCTGTCCTCCTTACACCCACCTGGTCTGAGATACCTGAGTGGAATGATCTTCTGAGATACAAGGTGGCTGGTGTTGGTATCTGTGACCACAAAGCGGATGAAGGCGAGATCAGGGAACAACACCTGCAGGCGAAACACAAAAATATTCATCAATTATTCCACAATTAAATTAGTTGTTAAATTGCACATCTATGAACATAGTTTATCTCTATTCAATTGCATGATAACGATAATGTGGACTTTTATAATAATGGATGCTGGTCACACACCTGGAAAGTGAAGACGTCATTCCAGATGGGGTTGAGTGCGTTCTTGGGGATGACCTTAGTTTTCTGCTTAGCGCAATCCACTGGGATTCCTATGATCTCCACCTCTACCTGGGTACTGGCGGTGTGATTCGCGCTGACGTACTGCCCAGAGATGATCTGTGGGGATTCAAGTTACTGTGTGTTACTGTGTGTTCTTGAGCTTCAGAGATATATACAATCGACTCCCGTTTATCCGGACTTCGGGTATCCGGTTCCCTTACTATCCACACAGTTTTTACTGGGAACCATATATCAGTCTTCATATGTAAAATGACAACCGTAAATTCAGTTATCTGCATGATTTTATCGGGAATGGAACTGGTCGGATAAACGAGGGTCCACAGTATTACACATGTAAGATCAATGAGTTATTACCAGTGAGGAGAACAAAAATTAATGGATGAATGCTTGGAAAGGAACATAGGAGAATTGTGGGCATTGCTAGTTGGAAATACTTACCAATAGCAACACGAGATAGTAGGTGGCATATAGGCAATTGGCCAGAGATCAGTGTTAATTGAGATTTTAGACCAGTTTACAGGTGAATGATGTAGAAACTAATACAACAAATATGGAAATTAACTACAGCTAGAAATCAGTACAAATACACTTACATGGAGAGTGAGAATGGTTGCATGCAGGCCGTCAAACTCCTTGTCCCAGGGGTTGAACCTGTTGTACATCATGTGCTTCTTGGCCCACATCACTGGCGGCTTCAGGATGTACCCACTGTGGGCATTGGCCTCAAACATGGCCGTGTTCAGAGCCATGGCAGTGTCTGTGTCACACAGAAGGAACAGAGTCAGATAGATAAGGGATGAACATAGGCACCCATCCATGAAACTCTTGTACCCAATACCAGTCCATAACACTTTCGTAAGTAATTATGTATAATAGCAATTGATACCTCTTACAGGATGATTAAGGTCCTGTAGTGAATATGACAACATCAAGCATGAAAGGGTGTAATACTACTGAACAACATTGTCATCAAAACTAACAGATGTATTAATTAAGGTTCTTCTCAAGAAATGTTCCAGGAGGATCAGTCGTGAGCGTTTACCTTCTGTCTGGTAATTGAGAGCCACCATCTGGATGCCGAACGCCCAGAAGATGACAGGGTTGAAGTTAGAGGAGTCTATCCTCATGCCTGCTGGGTATGTCCTCATTAGCTGCTTTTCTGTGTGGGTGAGCTCGTTAAGGAAAGTAGCAATCAGGTTCAAACCTATCATTGATGTCCTCCATGTTTTCGTATTCTGTAAGATTACCAACACCACCACACTTACCTCCACAAACACCATGGCCAAGAACGACAATGCAATTGCAACCCACATAACAGCATGACCACTACCACCACCAGTTCCACTACCACCAACACTACCACCACCACCACCACCACCACCACCACCACCACTACCACAAGATGACAACCAGCAGCAGCACCAGCACCACCACCACCACAAACATAACCACAAACATAACCAACATGACATCTAGACATACACATCAATTTCCAATACTGCACCATATATTATCACTACAAACATCTACAGCACTACGGCCGATATTGCGAACAACTGGTTTCACATAAAAAAGGATATTTGATAGCACCCAGTGGGTTCCGTCGACAGAGTTGCTTGGCCTTGTTCTCATTGAGTGAAGACACCAGGTAACATGCTGGTGTTCCTTCTGTCCTCCTGATCCGAGGCAGAGGTGCTGGGATGACTAGGTCCACTCTCTCACCTGGGGGGAATCAATAGCATTGTAATCAACAGAAATAAAGATAGATTTTTTTTTCTTTTGGACTGGTATATTAGCATAACTAACTGAGAAATGTATCTATCTGTGTAGCACCTAGAGTAAGTTACACTATACAGGTGAGCATGTATAAATGAGAGCAGGTTTGTACTCACCAGGGTTGATGAGGGTAGGAGTGCTGGGGCTGTTGCCGAGGCCGCTGACTAGAATACTCTTCCTAGTGGCAATCTTCTTCTGCTTCAGAGATGAGTTTGGACTCAGTGAGAGACCTGCAGATTAAAACACAGATACTTCAATGCTGATGGTTCCATGGACAGAGAAGCAATAGGATACCAATGCATGTGACATTACTCTGGAGAGTAGTAACTAGAACTGACCTCTGAATTTGACTGCCTGGGTGTACACAACCAGATCTGATAGCTCCTTGGCTATCTGGCTGGCTTTCTTGGCCTTGATCTTGGGAGGTGTCTTCAGGTCATGGAGGTCATCGTCAAATTGCCAGTCCAGTTCCGGGTGACTCTTCGGGCGCTGCTTCTCTCCAAATGACTCAGAGTGTTGCCTGAATATAGAATATGGTTGCATGAATAATACAATATGTTTATTGCAATATCAAAACAAAATGGATTTTATTATCCTGAAAATATTGTGAACTTTCTGGGCTCTATTCCATGGTAAGATTGCTGTAGGATAGTTTGTAAACAGATGCAGACAGCTAATGGTAAGAGGGTGACCACTCAAGAGAACATAGTTGACTAGTCCCTTAAGGCAAGACAACATTGTATAAAGACTGGTCTCCTAAGACAACACAGTTTATACTGGAGTCATTGTCGCTGACGTCATTACAACACAGTTCATACTGGAGTCATTGTTGTTGACGTCATGGCTCACCTGGTAGGGAGTTCTCCAAAGGAGTCGACTCTCTGTCTCTGCAGTTTGCTCTTGTCCTCCTGATCTGGAGTCGGACTGTCCTGGCTGTCCACGGACCGACGCAGCTCCTTCACAGCTGGAACATGATGAATAAATGTCCATTACTGAATAGAACCCTAAATTAATTATTGAATATGAAGAGAAATTACAGTTAAACTACCATCTAGTTTTTGTGCAAAATGGTAATTTGCTGTTTCCTATTTCTTTAAATATTACTTATTTCTTTGATTTTTCTTTTGATAGTTGGGTAGGTGGATTTCTATTGAACGTATTTCTAAATGCCTAATTCAACACATTATTTCATTGGTGGACATGCATATAACACACAATTTCTCATGTCAATGGGTCAGACAACATTCAGGAATGTCGACATATTTTGTATGAAAGTGTTACCCACCATCCGTCACATCATCTTCGTCCTCATCTTCATCATCATCGTCATCAAACTCATTGATGGAAGTGCTTTCTGATGATGCCATGCTTGATGTTCGTGACTGCACTGGGAGCTGTAACAACAAGAAGTAAATCAATGGTCATAGAAACCCTGATGGAACTGAAAAATTACATCTTGAAAAACTGACAGCTTCTATGGCCTACTGTGCATTGTGTGTCCCTCAGGCCTGTGTATGTGTGTGTGTGTGTGTGTGTGTGTGTGTGTGTGTGTGTGTATGTGTGTGTGTGTGCCTGTGTGTGTGTGTGTGTGTGTATGTGTGTGTGTGTACACTAAGATAGCTCAATGGTCTCTCCAGTACACACCTTCTTGACAGCTGCTGCGGTCTCTGGATCTCGGATCTTCTTGTTCTTGATGAGGATCTTGTACTTGAGTTTGTTGGGAGATGGCAGCTGAGGGTCGTCACAGAAGTCTGACTCGAACAAGAACTTGGTCACCAACTTGTCTCCAAATACAGTCTGCAGGAACAGATATCACTTTATTTCTAGTACCAGCAGCAATATTAATTTCATAAAACATGTACCAAGATATTTTTATTTATGTATTTTTTAAATTGTGGTTTATAGCCACTTTCAAGATTCTTTCACTTATATCACAGTTTGTCAGTTCAGGGCAGGGAGAAACCTGAAACATCTGTAGCAGTGAATATTGCAGTAAACCTGCGAGCACTGGCTGGTACTGATAGACAAAGGATGATAACTGCATTGCCACGATTCAGGCAGTGTAGCCTAGGCTATTGTGATCGTGTCAGAAAGGTAACTTTCGTAAACAGTGATACTGGGCTCCTGGAATGTTTTACCATTGTCCTACCACCTGCTCCTTGTACCAATATAAATAATCCTCTCTCATTTTTTTTACATATACAAGTATAACAAAGACTACAGGCACTGCCTTAGTCCATCCAAAGTAAGTAGAAACAATCTTATGAATAATAAAATGGGATAACATCTTGTTAATAGAAAAACTCCAATCTTTGACATTTGGATAAATGTTCAGCTGGTTACTGGTGTCTACTGATGATGATATACAACAACATCTTACTGTGAAGATCTGTGCCATCTTCTGCTGCTGTTGCAAGGAACAGTGGTTTTCAATGGACAGGATGATAGGGTATGGTGACGTCACAAATGCACTTCTGTTGATGGCTTCCACAACACCCTGAAAACATAGACAGACTCTTTGTAGGAATGAATTATGTTTTCTGAGCATCACATGGTGACAGAAGCAAGGAACAAGGTCAAGGTCTGGTCGATACCTGCTGCAGCAATGTCTGCAGGTTAAGGATCTGGCATACCCAGTAGATACAGGATGGCATACCCAGTAGATACAGGATGGCATACCCAGGAGATACAGACTGGCATACCTAGGAGATACAGACTGGCATACCCAGGAGATACAGACTGCCATACCCAGGAGATACACCCTTTCATGAAGCTCTTGTATCCATGCTACAACCATTAGTCTCTCATATGTGGTTTAAGAGGGTTAAGGGCTAATAGTGGATACATGAGCCTGATGAAAGTGCTCTGGTTGCAGATGAATAACATTAATTGAGTCCACCAACAGATCATTGAACAGTGACAATAGACATTTAGGATTTCAACAGAAAACAAGTTGGTCTCTGGCATTTCAAGTATATCCTTGGACAAATAAATCAGGAGATTTGCATGTATCTGCTGAAAATTGTCATGCAGGAGTGTGAGTCTGGCTGTAAATCTAGGTGTACGTCATCGGACATCACATGCTACACAAGAGTAATTGTGGATCAGACACCTTGATCTACACTCAGTCTACAGTAAGACCTTGGACAACACACATGACATTTACAAGACAGCCTTTCCCTCTCTCTCTGTCTCTCTTTTTTCTCTCCCTCCACCCCTCTCTTTCTCTCCCTGCCTCTCTCTCTCCCTCCCTCCTCCCCCTCTCACCTTGAATGAGATCTTGGTGGTGAGGGTGTGGCCATGGTAGATGATGGGGGCGCCGTCGTCACCATCCCAGCAGTCCAGCTCCACACAGCGACAACCCATGAGGAGTACCTGACTGTAGAGGTCCACGGAGGACTCGCCCTTCAGCTGGTGTCCCGTCAGGTACGTGTTGTGTGAGGACGCCACGTAGTAGTGGGGCAGTGGGTGGTCCATGTCCTACAAGCAAGCAACAATCATTTACAATCATCATTTACACTTTAAAAGAGCAAGTGTTCAATGAACTTATAGCGGTAGCTATCAAGAAAGTCAACACAAATATTATACATGTAACTGTTTAACTACGAGTCTTGACATACAATTAATAAACTGCCATGCATGATCATAATTTGGACATTGAAAGAGGCAGAGCTCAAATTCTACATAATGATAGCTGCAATGGCATCAATAAAGACAATTACAAATATCAAACATGTGACTATTTAACTACAAGTCTTGACATGTAACTGCCATACATAATGACAATTTGGACATTGAAAGAGGAAGTGCTCAACATTTTCATAATGAGAGCTAAAATCTCTCACAGTTTAAGTAAATGCATCCCAGCCCGACTTAATATATTATTTCATGGATATTTTTGCTATCCTACTTTTTCATCAACTAGTTGTGTAAATAGTTAAACTGTTGTCACAGTTATTACGTGGCTCAGCACTGACCTCATCGCTATGCTTGGCCTTCTCTGGCAGGTAAGCAAAGTTGTCCTTATCCATGAGGAACTTGGCGAATCCCTCGAAGGACAGACAGCATCGGTCCCGGAGCAGAGAGTCCGGCTCGTGGCGCTGGATGAGTTCCATGATCTCGTCGTCGTCGTACATCTCCTCCTGGTAGTCGTCCAAGAACTGGCGGAACTCTCCCAGACCCATGCACTTGGTGGGCGTCGGAGTCTCCACGCCGGCGAAGTTGGAGATGATGCTGGAGACTGCCAGGACGTCGCAGATGGTGCGGCGCTGCTGGTTGTCGTGCGTCAGGTCGTGGGCATTGTTGCGGGTGGTGAGACCTGGAAGAGAAGGTTATGGTTAAGGTCAAGGTCATGGATAAGGTGAAGGTGAAGTGTTATAAATGATGACTTCTGCTAGAATGTATGGGTGAGTGAGTGAGTGAATATGGAGTTTAATGTCGCTGCAGGAATCTTTCAAACATTTGCGACAATAGAATGTATGAAGATGGTGGTACAGTTAAGGTTATAATTTCTCAATTAGATTACAAATAGAGTCTTCCAGATTGCTTAACAATTGTGTTACTGCTGATAACAAATACATATTTTATTTTATTCTCTTTAATTTAGTACTATGCATTAATATATTAAGAACATGATTGACTGATTGGTTTATCGACAGCTTGAATTATCAGTGCAATAAAATATTCATATTTGAATTACAGTGTCCCCTCGATATAAGGCTGTTCGATACAGAGCGGATTCGGATATAAGGCGGGGTCAGATGTGGATTTTTTATTTTTTTTATTTACCTGTACTATCATATAAGGCTGGCATTATAAGGCGGGGGGTATGTCATGTACCCCAGATTCAGCGTTATATCGAGGGGCCACTGTACTACATTGATTGTTTTACTGACTGACTGATTGATTTGTCAATGCAGGGATATTTCACCTACACACAACAATTCACAATAAGAAGGTGAGAATGAAGGACTTTATAATTTACACTACAGCAGGAATATTGCACCCATACACAATGAAAAAGGATGGGTATCAGATATATTAGTGAAAACAATAAATATATCACCAGTACTGGTATATCTGTACAATATAACCAAACCAAATCAAGTTCTTCTATATGACGTTTACTCTGCTAATAGGAGATGAATTCAAGATGGCCACAGATGACACAACTAACAAAAGTACTTGTAGTAATGCATCACTACTGACATATAGTAGACTATTTTTAATACTTCAAATGTGGTTCGGGTGAAGAAGATTCAAAAGGTCATTTGCTAGAAATATAGGTCCTAATATTAGAACTGCCGCAAGAAATAGTGTACGTCCCCTGGTGACCACATAGTCAACAGATGCAACTGAGAAAATCATCGATCAATCACATGATATATTTACTTAGCTAGGACATTCATGCCAATACCATCAACTACAATCCATCAAGCATTTCGCAACAAGATTAATTAAACTGAACATGATACATGACATCATTCCCTTATATTTTACGTGCTGTATTTTCTTGGGGTAAAATAATTTGTGTATTGCAAGTGCAATTGTCTTGGCAATGTTCAGAGAGAGAAATCTTAAAATACTCCTGATGCACTCGTCTGGAAGTATTTAGAAACTACCTCAGGCTGTGTTTCCTGGCAGAACTAGGTGACAGTCATCATTGTTACTGCAGTACTGTACTTTAGCCGGTATAGTACACTATAGTGCCTTAGTACCAGTAGGATACAGAAAAGTGTGCCAATTTACAAAAAGTACATTATACACTTGTGGTCAGTTTAGAAACATATACATGTATATATCTTTCATGTACATACAATTTTTATCAGTTTACAAACAATACATTATACAATTCTGGTAAAATTTACAAAATTTCTTTCATGTACACAAAAATATGTCATTTTTCAAACAATACATGATACAATTGTGGTTGTTTATTTCAAAATAATTCAACGTTGAATGATGTCATGGTTATCCTTATATGTCACTGAGTTTGTGTTTGTGATATTTTTATATATTGTTAATAAACAATAATTCAAAATAATCATGTCTATTATCATTGCTACTGTTACTAATAGATTAATATATAGAGTATGTTGATAACACTGGCAAGAATACTAGTCTATAGCAAAACTTAACACACAGAAGGTGCCAAATCACTCAACATTAATTTGCTGTCTAGAACTGCAGGCACCATTCCATTAGGTTTGTAAATCATACAAGTCATTTACATTTATTCTGATGGCTTTGCACTGTGGTGAAAGCTGTATTATCAGGTTTGGTGCACACAAACTACAGGCCACTGCAAACACAATGACCCATTACACTATTAGCAGCTGATCATAGAAAATGAGCCTGCAGATAACATATTTTCAGATTTAGGTGAACATTTCTGGAAATGGGACAGTGTGCGGTGGATCGCCTTAAATACCAGTGTGCTGTATATACCCTTGTTCAATTCATTTGCGCCGATGTGCGCATGCTTTCTGCAACATTGGATTATAAAATAAAACTTAAATAAAATTACTTTGCAAATTGATTTATATGTTCCCACGATCATATTATTATTATTATTTTTATTTTTATTTTTATTTTAATTTTAATTTTTAATTTTTATTTTTATTTTTATTTTTATTTTTATTATTTTTATTTTAATTTTTATTTTTATTTTTATTTTTATTTTTATTTTTATTTTAATTTTTATTTTTAGTAGTAGTAGTAGTAGTAGTAGTAGTAGTAGTAGTATACACTAATAGGGAGTGTACATCTCGTCTGGTATTATTTCCAGTGACAGGTGAAAGAAGTATGGAATGTTTATTTTTGCACACTTAGAATTGTGACCAGTTTATGTCACTGGATATTAAATGAATCTTGGCTATCTCATGTCTACTTATTCTCCCTATATAGTGTAAATATCCAGAATAACTGCTTCATTGCACTTTGGGTAAATGGGTGAATAAGGATGATCCATACACTTCACTAAAGACGTGAGTTTTTTTATTTTTCTTGAAAGTGGACAGTTTGTTTATTTCATGGATGTGTTGTAACAGACTTTTCCATAGTACTACATTAGTTACAAACCTGGCACATGAGTCAAATACCTTTACATCATGTGCACGAATCATCTATAAAATGGATAGGAATTCATGCACATTTAGAATTTTCTTTCATGAAGACGATCTCGAGCTGGAACAACTTGGTACTACATTCATCCCCTGCCCAGGACAAAGTCAAAGAGCAAAATTGAATAATTTGTGTATTGATTCAGAGCTCAGACTAGCTGAACAATGTATAAATCTCCTTCATCAGAATTTTCTTCAATTTCGGAATTACCCACTTGGTCACAACATAATGATGTATGCTTCAATGTCCACTGATTTTTACCAGGCTTCAATAACAGTGGCACTGATATACAGTACCAGTACCTAATATACCAACTCTAGCACAATAGTCAATAGCGATGTGAATGTTAGCTATGTCAAAACAAACATCTTTGCCGTGGAGAAGTCCTCTGTAAAGGGATACACACTTTCGCGTGCCAATATTTGGCACACATTCAATTGGTTCTATCACTTTCACTCAGTGATCACAGTAACCTGGTGTAGACTAATACATGTACAACATGTACAATGGTAAAATACAAATAACATAATTCGAAAAAGGAATGTACCAGGTAGATATTATTGCAATTACATTTTATCAATTGTATAAAATACAGTATTCTTCTACCATAATTAAATATATATATATATATATATATTTAATTAAAAAAAATATAATAATAATGTAATAAGTTGTTTTCATCACCACAAGTACAATTGATGTCTGTCAGTACAATATTTTACTGACAAATTCACGGTATTATTTTCTCAATTCTTTGTAATTTCATATTATTTTTGTGTGTATTGTTGAACTTTTACATAAGTTTCCACAGAAGGCATATTGATTTTCCATTCCATCTGAGTCCATGAAACACTCTGACCTTCAACTAGCAAGGTGACACAACAAGCTCTTCAGATTATCCCCAAATTGTCGCTACACCAATCAAAGAATATCAGGATACCATATAAGGAGGCATGATATCGTGAACATTCATCAGTAATAAGGATTATTACTAGCAATCGTGGGCAATCATATATTCCCAATTCCAATTCAGAGACATATATTTATTAACGTAACTTCCCACATTTCAAATACATCTCAATCTGATAATCATATCCATTCATATTCAGAATATTTAATTCATATTAATAAATTATTACCTGAACCTACATAAAGTGGTGCATAATTCATGAAATTATTGATTTGAACTTAACTTTCAATGTTCAAATTGAATCTCCATCGTGTCCATTCATACAAGAACAATTAAACGATACTTATTTATGATTACCTACAGGGAAGTGGTCCTTTAATTCATTAAATTATTGATTTATGGTGGTCACCAGGGATCGACTAACCCAGTCTGATTGAGGAGAAGAGACCCCTGGTGGCAGGATGAGACAATGGCGTCTCTGAGAGAGTGGGTCGCTAATATACAGAGCCGCATACAAGCACCTACCATCTATTATTCGGGTCCACCCACGTAATGAGACACTGCTCAGGAATCTTTAACTCCATTCTGGATCCGTTCTAGCATGTAAGATGTGTCCTCATCAATACAGTTTATAGTGTTTCAGCAATAGTGCAAGGATGTTACAGCAATCAGATGAAGGGGAGGTCCTGTGACATCTCTGTGTTATTGTAATGCCAAAAGATCGATAGAGAAAAACTGAGGACCATAACTGCATATTATTTTTACACAGATGCATCCCAATCTTAATAAGAAGTCAAATGTCATCCAATGTAGCTGCTATGATAGCAAGCTGTAGCATGGAATATGAACATAAATTTCCAGATACACTATCCTACAGGGCTATCCTTACGCATCCCTATTCCATCTACCATCTTAAGACTATTGGACAATCACTAATATAGTAGTCTTGAATTCTATCTTTTCTAACATTAGCATTACTTAATGAGGGCCATTGAGACATGTTCGTTGAGATACATTGGACATGTCAGATATTGTAGTGATGACATCAATATGGGAACATAATTCAGGAGAATAAAGGGGAATCTGATTCAGCTTTAAACCTTCTCCATCTTCTTCTCCAAAGACTTAGTACAAACAATGCCATTCCCAAACTGGACACAAACTATTCATGCTACATCAGAAAGCATGACAATGCCATCCCATTAAATAGCAGGGTATCGTTTCTACAATGAGACCATAAAGCACTCTCATAGTGATATCTTATACATATTGCTCTTGGTCTAGTAGTGGATTTGAGAACTTTGAGAAACGATACCCAGGGATTTAGTGAGAACAGAAAGAATCCTGCCACAACAATGTGTATAACAGTTTACCTTATCTGTTCTAAGGCAAATCTTAAGGTGCTTCCAGCCAGGAGATGGCTATTGAATGGAATGTTTAGTATCTGTATAGAGGGGTGAGTGAGTGATTATGGAGTTTAACGTTGCTGCGGGAATCTTTCACCCATTTGCGATGAGTATAGAGGGTGATATGTTTAGTATTTGTATAGAGGGTGATATGTTTAGTATTTGTATAGAGGGGGATAAGTTTAGTATTTGTATGGAGGGTCTACTCACACATGTCTCTGTCAGTGGGAATGTAAGGATGCTGCTTCACAACTACTGGATGTCCGCTGACAGGCTTCGTCACGGCAAACTGCTCAAACAACTCCTTCAAGTCCTTCCGACATCGAAGTCCGAAAGCTTTGAACAAGTCCACAAAGTCCAAAAATGAAAGCTGAGTCGAATGCGTAATGGAAGTCATCTTGTTGTCGGTGGTTTTGCAGCCCAAGGACATTCGCCGTCGCCGTGACCTGTATCTGTTCGTGAAACTGAAAGTGAGGCTCCGAGGTCGGAACCCTGGAGTTGGACTTCCTCTCGGAATCTGGTTGAGAGTCGGATCACTGACGGTGGACTTCTGCATCTCTGTTCGGACTTTCCGTATGGGACTGGGTGTGCGGCGCTGTTTGCTGGTCGGCTTTCCGGTCTCATTGACAGCCAGCATGACCGGACTGGAACCTCTTGTAGAGCCATCATGTGGCTGGAACAGAAAAATTATATACTTTAGGGCTGACTGTCTATATACTATAGTGTTGACTGTTTATATACTTTACTGTTGACTGTCTATATACTTTAGTGTCGACTGTCTATATACTTTAGTGTTGACTGTTTATATACTTTAGTCTTGACTGTCTATATACTTTAGTCTTGACTGTCTATATACTTTATATACTATAGTGTTGACTGTCTATATATTATAGTGTTGACTGTCTATACTGTCTATACCTGGCAGGCACATTGCAATATACGATGTTGATACAATGTCAAATCGATGTTGAAACAACATCAGCCATGTCGTGATGTGAAATCAACGTCAATTCGACATTGTATCGACATTGTATGTCGCAATGTGCCGGCTGGGTATACTATAGTGTTGACTGTCTATATACTATAGTGTTGACTGTCTATATACTATAATGTTGACTGTCTATATACTGTAGTGTTGACTGTCTATATACTAAAGTGTTGACTGTCTATATACTTTAGTGTTGACTGTCTATATACTATAGTGTTGACTGTCTACTTTCTTATTTTCAATGGGGAACCTAAATGGTTTACCACATTATATACTGCCAAAAGACATTAGGTGTCCTGATCCAGGATCCTAACAAAATCCCACCAGGATCCTGGTAGGACACTTTCACCTCAGATATCCTGCTAGGATCATGATAGTGTCTTGTTACGACTATGGAACACTACATCTAACATTCTTGTTTTGCTGTGGGTGAATAAAACCATCTTGAAATTGTAAATGGATACATTCATTCTATGAAAAACACAATCATATCCATCATGGAACAACAACTAGAATATGGAATTCTACTGACAAAATAGTCCTTGAAGGCAATTTTATAGAATACATAAACAGTTGCTGTCAATGTATTTGACAAGAACCTCTCATAAAGGAACAATTGTCAATTACATCTGACAATACTTTGCCATTGATGTGCATATTCATGTAGGTGAAACATCTTCAATTGGCCATGGGATAAAGACATAATGGAAACAATGACATATGACATCCAATAAACTCTTACAAACATGAAATATAACTACCTGACACATGACATAATATTCGCTTTGAAAAACATCCTAAGAGAGCATCACATATCTATGAATAAATATCTACTCGATGATATTGAAAACTATGTTTGCAGTCTAACTCAAAAAAATATATTATTAGATACATATCTAACAATTGTAAATTCAACATAGAACTGTTAATAATAAAAAAAATTCTTCATTTAATAAATGTAGCTCTGAACTCGATGTCACGCAATGCTCCCTCAGGCTTGCTGCTGCTTATGTATATTCTGACATGATGACAATAATGTCTGGCTAATATTTCATAAAATGCCACGGGTTAAATTCACATTGGGATTGGGATAGAAGGCAAATCCTGTCTAGAATGCAGCGTAATTTCTGTCTGGTCAGAATGTGACTTGTCTTAGTCTGTAGTGTCTGGCATGATGACGATGATGGTGATACTACTACTGTTTCTACCACTACTACTACTACTACTACTACTACTACTACTACTACTACTACTACTACTACTACTACTACTACTACTACT
>JAUTBQ010146725.1:0-33720 GCA_032361185.1 Lepetodrilus ovalis | reverse complement strand
CATATCACAATAGCACAAAATTACGCAATAGCAATACCCTTCTAAGCTGCAATTGACGTCATTAGTTGAAATCGGGGTCAGGAAAAGTTGGAGTTTCAGAAAATATGCAGAAATAAAAATAAAATAAACTATCAGAACTATCGATAGTCCATCATACTATTGGCAATAGTTATCGACTGTTAAGATTGCTATCGGCACACACACTATCGCAATAGGTCGACTTATCGACTTATCGTTACACCCCTAATTACTATCATCATCATCATCATCACCATCATTACACTGCATATTATTTCGATTGATTGATTTCAATTTAAACCATGCATCAAAATATCTTACAAAAATGCTTTATTTTTACAGACTATTAATTAATGAAATACCACGATGCACAAAAATAATATACAGTAATTTCAATTACGAGTCGGCCTTCACAGTGGACAGGTTCGTATCCTAACCAGCAATTATTCTGTTATTCACGTTGTTAGGGGTGTTTCAGTATTTACAAAGCATGCAAGACATTGAAAGCTGTCGTGATGTAAACTTGTATCATGGTTGGTTGCTTCTGTTGTCTTACTGACAGGGGTTGTGCTCAGTCTTGAGAGGATAACAGTCGTATCTATGGGAGATCTGACAATCGGGCCATAATCAATAGTTTAGTTTCGCGGCAAAAAGATAAATGTGTGAAGAGTAACAAAACACTTTGATTGTTTTCGTTAATTATATATACTCAACAAAATAAATTAAAGGCCATGAGATGTGTTTTGAAGAAATTTTCGAATAAATTTCAGAGCTCTACTTAAGGAATCTGCTGCCATTCTTGAAAGGTACCTGGGGCCTACATAGACATTTGGAAAACCTTCATTTTAGAAATAATATAATTCTACATTATTATGTCATAAGCGGTTACTGGTTGTTACTTAATTTTTTTGAGTACATGTATATGTTAGAGCTTAGTTGCATGATCCGGAAATATATGAAAAATTAAACATGTAACCTACATCATTAGTTTTTTCCCCCACAGTTATATTACAATAATGATGATGTGTATTAATATCACATTGGACTTCATGCACAAGGACTACGTTATTATTAACCGATCAATGGATCAGTGTGCACTCAGTAGCACCTCAACTCCCTGGAGAGTATACAACCCAAGCTACTGTTTCAGGCACTGGAAGCTTGTGATGACAATGTGTATCATTCTGTTACAAATAGTTGAGCACTTTTGTAAATCAACTGAAAGACACGATCTGAAGACATGTTACGACATGTAAGGAGAACGAACGCGATTACATCTCCTTTGTCTTAATTATTAATAATAATATCAATGAAAGCTTTCGACCTTGGAGTATGAATTATAAAGCACTGACTGACACATCTCTCGTATTGCAATGGCCCTATTTATTAACTCTCTAATAACCACTAATTAAATGCAGAATTTAAATAAATAAATTTTATTGAAAATAACTTTAAAATGTTTGAGTTAAAAATACAAACATGCCCTCTAAATTGTTCAAATTGTTGTTTTCTAATTACAAATTGAAAAATAGCTATACATGTATATGCACACATCATTCATTAAGATCTTTTATTTGGTTGTCCCTAAAATAATAATATTAATCCTTTTCAATTTTCATTTTTTTTCTATTAATTCAAATTATTATATGAAATGCTTTCCAATTGATAAGAACCTTACAGTATTTGGGTAATGCAATGTTAACTATTGAGTAATTCTGTGTTAACTATTGAGTAATCCTTCATAACACACTTTCTCTGTAAATATTGATCATGTCATTTTGCAAGTATCAAATCGCAATTTACTACTTTTAAAAATATATTGACTATTTCCCTCTGCAATATTAATGAATTTTTGTTCGTGCAAAGATTTTTTTACCGAGTTAAGTTCAGTCGGTTCAGACTTGCCTTTTCAGTAAGCCAATATTTAACCACTTAGATCGGCACTTGGGAATACTATGGTGAACAGTGAATTGATTGGACGCAGACATATCCAAACGTTTATTATGTTTGTCATTGATTGGCCCCACTGTTAATTCATCTTAGGTATGGATATTTCTGATTGGGAAATGTTGCATAAGCCTCAACCCACTTGCCAAGTGTTTCCACCTGTGTATTGAAGTCGTATTGTACATGGTATTTTAAAGTAACTTAGCAGTCGTGCATTTACAGTTTTGCATGATGTTGTATTTGTATTCAATATTAAATCGAAAATGGGATAGAAAACATATAATTATCTTGGGTCGCGGTTAGCAAACATATATTTAGATGATCTGTTATGTCCAATGATGATGAAATATCGACGTACAAGTGTTTAATTATTGACGTTGTTCAGAGAATAGTGTATCATATAATACTAGACTTTGAAGATCAATGTTTGTTGAAGATCATGCATTATTATCAGAATGTGAGGATCGTTGCACAATGCCCAGGTCCCAAGATTATGAAAGAGTACAATTTCATGCCCCAGCTCAAATTGTATATATGGTTTGTGAACAAAACTTTGAGCATGAAATTGTACTCAAACATTTTTTTTTGTAATCTCTGGGAATGGGCAAAAGGCTCCCAAAAGTTCTGAGTTTGAATCTAACTCTTGGTTCCCTTGCACCTTCCATCCTTCTATATTGCCGACACTGGGCTCTAACATACATGAGTGACACCATCAGAAGAAACATCAAACTAGAACAGAATCTAAAGCCCAATAGTCGTACACAATATATTTAACTTCCAAACCATTAATTCTCCCAATCGACTAATCATTCTCATTTTGTCTTCATTATCATTGGATTTATGATTGTGATTGTAGTATAGTATACTAATCCCCTTTCCTTGGTTTCTTGTATTATTGGGATCAATATATCAGAATGTCCACTCATCGGTGAACAGCTAATGATGCCTACGAAACTGTGTAGCAAGTAAACAGCTGGTAAAGCAATAATGCCAAACCAATAGTTAGGAATGTATTTTCTTCAGTTAATATGAACATCTATACTCATATTGAGGTGGGGGGTAGGTGGGGGGTTAGCGGACCCAGACCCTAATTGTGGCAATCTGATTGGTTGACGTGGTTTGGGTCCAGGTAAGCAAGGGGAAGTAATCCTGCCTTCCATTGACTTCATGGATAACGTAATAGTGGAAAACATTTGACTACTGAATTCTTGAACAGCAAAGATTTCACACCTCGTAATTGTTAATGTGTACAGTATGTTGTCAGTTAGGTTTTCTGAATTATGTACTGATATCTATGTGAACTAGTATTAGAATAGTTCATAGAATAATGTATGTTCATCTGAACTCCCAGATTAACAAGGTTGAAGTTCAGAAAGTGAAATACATGCCTATTGATCGAGACTAAGAGCATAGATTTGGCACAATATAGATACACACAGTATTATTATCATCATCTATTTCTGGTCACATATCACAGGTACATGAAATTCATCAACGATCATGTCATATTGTATCCTCAATATTGTCATTTCTTTATCCAGCTAACTGCGTTTGTTTTGAAAGTAGTCCATGCAACAGTGGTTTGTCGTTGATATTTCTGTGTACAAGTTTTCAACTAACTAATGTATGATAATGAACGTGAACTTAATGCAGAGTTCAGTTCCCCCTATATTGATTATTAGTGTGATTCACTGAGCATGGTGCTGAACCAATTGGCTTCATATAGCGCCAGTTTAATTACTACCTCCTCACACAGGAAAGCTGAAGTAGATTCTGTATTACAGTGTTATGTTTATATGACTGTTGATTCCATCATGGATCAAGATGGCTGTCAGAATACAACGTTTTGTCAGTAGTCATGGTTACTCTTCTATTTTTAATATTAAATTTACGTTTAATATAGATCGTGAGTCTACCCTGTTCAAGACTATCCGTTGTTTGAATTAAGTGAAACTGAAAGTAAATAATTTGTAGTAAATTCTACTGCTATTTTGTTTATTTAATTAAAGCTTATTCATGGCACATGTAGATATATTTTGCATATTATTTTAGCTTCTTTTTTTTTGTAATGGGGTTTAGTCGCTTTCTAGAATCTTTCACTAATATCAGGACTTGTTAGTTAGGAGGAATAAGTAGGGATATTCGGACAAAAATTACAAAACGGTAGTTGAAATTCCGTAAGACAGTCGAGTTACAGAGCAGAATGCATTGTGACGTTATATATACATGTCACATGTACGTTGTAAGTGCTTCATGAATGTGGTCAAATGTTATATCTAGATTAATATTTTAGCAATGAATGCATGCCTTGTGGAACAATATTTTAGGCAGTACCTTTGGTCAAATGATTATTCCAGAATTTGGCTGTAGTAATTTCGTAGTAGAATGTTATGAATGAGTAAGTTACTAACCAATGAAAATTGTTCCAGGTGTTACGCACCATATGGGAAAATATGATATTTTTATGTCATGACTTATGCTTCACTGTATGGGGGATAATATAATTTATAACTGCTGTATGATAACTGCAGTACTAAAATTGATTCGTAAAATGGGTCCTTGTTATCGTTTGCAATTGCCGAAGTGTTACGACATGCTGGTGTTTGCAGTACCTAACGTCTGTATTTGCTGTCTGTGTTGCCAGATGTAAGTGACGTCTTAACAAAGCTCTGCTGTCACAGCCATACTGAGATGCAGAGAACAATTTTGAGCTATGCAATTAATATTCATTTTATTAAGTGATAGATTTGTGTTAATATGTACATTTTTTATACATGGTCTGTTATTTATACTGGAAATGGCATATCATGGATGATATTGCAATAACAAAAGTTACTGTGACATTCATATTTGCATAAAATTACATTAATTGGCACAGTTCTGGATCACTACAGAATGTTGCCTCAGACACGGAAAAATATGATGAATTTATAGTAATATCTGTATTATGTAAGCATGGTATACCATTGTCATTGACATTGAAGTCAATCGAAATAAAGCAGGTAAAAATATTTCAAAGAAAAACCACTCGAAGCTAACTTCTATTGAATTGTCTGTAGCACATCTGAAGGTTCCAACGTTTGCCTCCAATATCTGCCTGTATCCATTGATCCAGCATTCGCCTCCAATATCTGCCTGTATACATTGATTCACCTCCAATATCTGCCTGTATACATTGATTCGCCTCCAATATCTGCCTGTATCCATTGATCCAATATCTGCCTGTATCCATTGATCCAATATCTACCTGTATCTATTGATCCAATATCTGCCTGTATCTATTGATCCAATATCTGCCTGTAACTATTGATCCAATATCTGCCTGTATCCATTGATCCAATATCTGCCTGTATCCATTGATCCAATATCTGCCTGTATCCATCTGCCTGTATCTATTGATCCAATATCTGCCTGTATCCATTGATCAGCAACTGCTGCATCGCACTCGGTATCAGTTCACAGTGCAATTTCCTGACATCAACTTCGATTTTAATGTTTTGCTTATAAATGTGGCCATGATTCAATGTATTGCACTAAAGGCAAATGTTATACGACTAAACTAACTTTGGTTTCGAACCACTGTCCGAAGTTCATGCTTTCTGCCAAACTGGGTTTTTTTTAAAGAATATTTTTCTGTAAACTTGTTGAAGCAGTCCAAACAAATGACCTTGGGAGTTGGAGAATTGGCATCACTGGTTACATATGTCTTTAGCATGTATGCATTATCGCCTTTAACTGTTGTAACATTTGACAAAGTAACTATCAGAACTGTCATGTTTGTTTCTCTGCTAAGCCATGTTTGTGTTTATTCTGTTTAAGTAATCTTGAAAATGGGCCCAAACCTCCATTTCAATGGGATATCCAAACCACAATACCATTTACATTGGGATATCCCAGTAAATTATATCAATAAAAAATGTATTTTTGGTAACTGGTTGCAAAACATAATCATATTTTGTATCATTTATTTACAGGGTCATCAGTGGTACTCGGGTGGTAGTACCCTAATACTGATCAAACTATTAGCGATAATAAATATGTATAAGATTGCCTACTAAGAGTTATTATTATACACATGCTAATTCCTTTTTCACTGAACCATCTAATCACAGTTATCTCGAAAGAGATAACATTCAATGTGAATTAATTAATACAGGTTATTCCCACTGGATAGCTTCTCCTATGCACTTCCGTTTATTTTGATAAGTCGTGTGTTTTTCAGTTTTAAGATCATACAATCTGTACGACTGATGATATGAACCACACCCAAAGAAAAGAAATAGTGTTGCATTGTATAGGGAATTTGCACAGGAATGTCTAAAAATAGCAATGTTATGCACTGTCTGACTACTACTTTGATAATATTTATGAAGGGACAGGCAGTACCCGGGCAGTTCATCATTGAAACAACTAAAAACAGTTTTTGTAAAAATAATAGGTTCCGCTATAATTATACAACAATTACTAATTCTCTTTAAACATAATCAATAGTATCACATTTAGTGGTCAAGTTGAAATAAGTTTACTTTAAAACATGTGTCCAAGCACTGCCTACCAGCTGTCTGAGTACTGCCTCGCCTGTCCGGCAACTGCCGAAATAAGTCAACAGGGGTAAATTGGTACCCATAGCCTAAATAATATGCGGTAAGGAAATGGCTGAATAGCAAAATATATAACCGTTGTCTCCCTTAAGCATATGCACTTTTCCCGAGAGATTGTCAGTTTCTGAGGTCGGTAGACATATTTTTCGCTTATGTGTCCAAGTACTACCAATGGCGCTCTAGTTGGGAAGGGAAAATATTGGCAATTATAAAGCCCATGTTCCAATTTCACAATGACAACCTATTTAGGAACGACTAGTTTAGGATGTTATTGTGAGCCCATTTAGGCTATTTGCATACAAAAAGTCATGGTAAATGCTGCAAATTGAACTATATTACATAGCAATATCGATACACTTGATTTAACACCTTAATGGACCATAGAATTGCCAAGTGAAATGTGTATGCCCAAGAGAATACAGTATGGTGTAAAGGTCAAGATAATTATCCTGATATGCTTGCCATCATTATGCCTAAATTTCCTTCATATTTTATATTAGGATGATCAGTTCTGTGAATGGTGCGATGTGGTCACACGGTTAACTAATTACCCAGAAATCATTGAGCTTACTGATTGGGAGACCTAGCCATTGCTAATAATGATGTCTGGTAAAACATGGATGTTCATTTCGGTGTTTGTCTGGTAAAGCATGGATGTTCATTTTGGTGTTTGTCTGGTAAAACATGGATGTTCATTTTGGTGTTTGTCTGGTAAAACATGGATGTTCATTTCGGTGTTTGTCTTCAAGTTCCTTGTCAATGAACAAACATGTCAGACAGTATTAGAATCTGTCTTCATTGTTGTTGTGTGATTCTTACACATCAACATGTATCCAGTGGCTTGCATTTTTAAATGACATCCAGTCAAATATTCCATTAACATCTCACCATTCTGAAAAATGTTACCTTAATAAATAAAGTTAAAATGTTAGCGAATGATATGTGGTCTACAGTTCTCTAAGATTTTATGCACCTACTATTGCCGCGACGACAGTTTGTCCTGACTGAAATCTGGTAATTATCGCCAAAAGCTGGTCTTTAGAGTCTCTAACAGGATCTACAAAGCTATGATTGTAAACAGATCAATGGGCAGAGGATTTATCACAGGAAAATGATACCGTGACGATTCATGCATCTATTTATCGCATGCCTGAGCACAGTAATAATCCAGGCATCGATGCACCGAATCCAGGCATCAATGCACATTGTGCTGCAGGGAAAATTGGACCTGTTAGACATGGGGTCCCTTTTATTGCATGTCAAGGCATTATGATGTACAAGCTATTCCCATCACAATAATATGCTGAAAACTACTATATGTGTGTGAAGCTGTGTTGTCCCCCGAAGCTGTATTGTCCTCCAAGTCGCATGTTTCTGTATTGTTTGCTACAAGTAGTGCCACATATTCGGTACAAGCATTTTAGCCATTTAATCAGTGTAACACGGCAATGATTGTATGTGTGTGTGCCGCGTGATTGGGAATGTGCATGAGTGGCATTATACTTTATAGTATGATTGAGAAAGTTGATGAGTTTGCGGAGAATTTTCCAAGAGTATTTCGGTGATTTTACCCAGGAATCTGGTTAATGTTACGAGTACCACGCATGACCTATGCGACCTGTTTACATACATTTTTTATTTTAATTACTATCCAGCAGTGGTAGAAACTAACTTTAAGACTTACTTGCCTGAATAGTTATACAAATAAGAAATGTTATGATTTTCTACGCGCCCTTAGCATACCTTTAGCATTGGGATAAATAACCCCATCTGAGTGGGCGAGTGTTAATTGTGAATCATGCAATTACTCATTATTTTGCCACTACTATACAGTGTTCATTGTACAGTCACTACTATACAGTGTTCATTGTACAGTCACTACTATACAGCGTTCATTGTACAGTCACTACTATACAGCGTCCATTGTACAGTCACTACTATACAGCGTTCATTGTACAGTCACTACTATACAGCGTTCATTGTACAGTTACTGTACTATACCTCATTCATTGTACAGTCAATGTACTATACAGCATTCACTGTACTATATAGCATTTATTGTAGCCATTGCACTATTGGTTACTGTACTCTATTCCTATCATCATTTGCAAGTTCTCCATAATGGGATATTCTTAAAAATAGATGGGCTAAACATGTTGTCGAAGATATCTGTGTTGTGTTCAGGCTAAACTACTTTTCATACAGTACTACTTTTTTTTCTGAAAAAGGTCGTTCGCTGAATTGATTCATAGTAAATTGGCTTGCTTGTCCATATCTATTTTCAGTTAGCTGTATTGCTGTTGTCCTACAAACTTCAAATGAATACACATTTTTCATTGTTAAAATAATATCAATCTAAACTTATTTGTCCAAAAGGCTAGTGGACCTTAATTAATTTTGTTGACTATTCAAATTCTCAAAGATATCGACATACATGTATAAGAACAGTGTTCGAATTAGAGGGGGTCCTGTGGGGTCATTTGAAAATCTGCAATGGTACAGGTATGAATTAGGCCCATTGAAATTTACAGATTTAACCTGGGCCTTAGAGGACAACTCACTTTCCTTCTCAATGCCCTGGGGAGTATGCAACTCAAACTGCCATATGATATATGGAGATGTACCATTTGCAATAATTCATAGAAATACTACATTTTTTTCTCTCATTTTTCAAGCGTAGCAGTTTAGTAGAACTACCTCCATTTTCATTGATTATTTCAACTTCTAAGATTTATGGTTATCGTTGTTAGTGTAGCGGCTTACACTGCGGTTGGTAATCTTGCCATTTCATCACAAAATGGCCACAAGTTATCGATTGAGGAAATTTCCAGTGATTAGAGCTCAGAAGTGAGATGCTTGACATAGGATTCAACAAGCTTTACAACATCCATGCAGAATACTAAATTTTGAAAATGCAATGTATATAAGTTTTTACTTGCATCATTGCATAACATGCAAATGTCCTTTTTTATATTTATTGCAACATTTTGTTATTGTCCTATAACCATTGCACCGGTCTATCATGCTTATTATTTGCATTACTGTAAATCATCTCAAGAGCATATCACACTAACTGTCCATCGGGTCACCTCAAGAACTTAACACTAACTGTCCATAACATCATCTCAAGAACACTAATTGTCCATAAGATCATCTCGAGTGTTAAATGTCCATAAAGCCATCTGAAAAACCTATCACACTGACTGTCCAGAAGAAATTATCTGTATGTTAATTAATTTACCAGACTGACAATATCTTTATTCTGTGAACATTTTCATATGCACCTTTTAACCCTCTCCCTGCTGGATTATGAAAATACATTACTGTTTAGGGCATCTCTGGTTGCCTGCATCAGGGAGAGGGTTAATTGCATGTTTTAACTGTCATTCACATGGCAGTTCACCCTACGCTGTATTGTGATTATTCAGCACAGACATGGTTAATAAATAACTGACTGACTAGCTGTGGACAATCTTTTAATTCTGTGAACATTCTCGCATGTGCATCTTTTACTTCAAGAAGCGATCATGGCATTGGGAGCAATGATTTGATATACAGTGTCCCCTCAATATAACGCTGAATTTGGGGTCCATGACATCCCCCCCCACCCCCCCAGTCTCCCGCCACCTTATAGTACCAGCCTTATACGATAGTACGGATAAATAACCAAAATAAAAATGGGATCCACATCTGACCCAGCCTTATATCCGAATCCGTTATATCGAGGGGACACTGTACCATAATTACTCCAATAATTTGAATTATTAAAATAGTACAGTATTAAAACAGATATTTGTTAAGGGAAGTCCATGTTTTTATTGGAAATCCTGCATCTTAGCTGTTTTATTGGTGTGTGGATGAAAACATATTATTGAAAGCTTGAATGTGACTGAACGTATGGGGGCTTATAACTCATTAATTTCGTAATGAGAAACAGGTGATGCCTTCCTAATTAGGCTGTTTGTGAGGTACATCTCTATATCACACCTGGCCATTGTGGAACTGTTAGAGGCTCCACATGGGTGCTCCAGAAAAGGGCCGGTAATATTTCCGATAATTATTTGTAATTAAATTAGTTTTGTTCTGTAATTATATGTTGTCATCTGCCATAGATTATCATCATTGTATGTTGTTATCTGCCATTGTTTTCCTTGATTTGAAGATATGCCTGTGTTTTGAGGTCCCCCCCCCCATCGGGAGCCTTGGAACCTGGTGTCAATATGGCCGGTGGTGTACCATTGCTTCTCAGCTCTTCCTGTATATTACACTCACAATATTCTTCATGCTGTAATTTCCTTCATCTATATTTTCATGAGAAAATGTCGTATACATCACCTGTCCACATTTCTTTTCATTTTTCTTTTCATTTCTATTTCGATACTTTATGCATGGAGCATGGGTCATTTGTTGTCTCACAATATTCAGAAGATACAGTGTATATTCATTTAGCTATAGACCCACCGTCTTTTCATGTGAATCAATCACATATGTTCATAATTGTTGGGCAAATTGCCAATTTTCTCGTTAATATCTAGGGAACCTTTGCTGTGATGCTAGGATGGATCTCTGGAAGAATGGAGATCTATAAACAGATGTACTTTTGATCAAAGGCTTGATAATATTCCTGAGATCCACATGCAAGTCAAGATCATGATCTCCATTCCAATTCCCACTAGCATGTCTACACTGAACTTGTCATGTATTGCACTGTGGTCTAGAGGTTGTCAGGTGTCTTTATTTTCCAGATATCCATGGTTTTAGTCTAGCTCATGCTATCATATAGCACTCTTGAGGAACGTGCTTATCTCCACAGAGACCCAGTCTATGTAGCTGTGAATGGGTACCTGGTAGGATCATATACAACTGGAGTAATAATAGTACAGTGCTTTGAGCAAATACCTTTACATGGAGTAGCACCATACAAATACGATAGTACAGGTAAATAACAAAAAAAAAAATGGGATCCACATCTGACCCCGCCTTATATCCGAATCCGCTGTGTATCGAACAGTGTTATATCGAGGAGACACTGTATTATTATTATTATTATTATTATTATTTCTATTTCTAATACTATTCCTGTTGAGTAGTAGTAGTAGTAGTAGTAGTAGTAGTAGAAACAGTAATATCAGTAAAATAAATTCTCATCATCACAAGGAATATTTTCCCCCCTACAATGTACTTGTGATAATAAATAGAACAGAAAATGAACAATAAAACAAACTTTGACAAACAACACATTAAATTATTAAAATATATCAGAAAATTACAAACTGCAAGACATTGTTCCTTCCTGCAAAATCATAACGCTATCACTCTTGATAACCCACCGCCTTCGATTCCACATCCATTTCCTGGCGCTGCTCTGGTAGCTGGTATTTCCAACGCCGGTCATCCGACATGAAAGATGACCTACTCCAGGAAGTACAATAGCGCTGTGTTGACACGGCTGACATCCCAATCCCTGCCAGACTTATTCCAGCTGATTCGCCTAATATTACTTCCACATGTGGATTTTGTAAATATTGAAATAAATCTTCGACCAATCACAATTTGTAAAGCGAAATACCATATACAGTATTGATATTTATATGGTATTATAATTATTGTGTGAATTTATGTTGCGCCAAATCCATGCTTGAAAGCTTGGTCAGTGCTACGTTATCACCCCGGTCAACGGAACTGTGCACTCATTTCACCTTCTCAACTCCCTGTAGAGTATGGAATTGTCATACTGTACGTCATGATAGTTTATTAATTAATTGACATTTTTGCATTATTTATGAACTCAGTGATTGTCTTAATACAGCTCTGTAGAGCCGTTCGTATATTCAATATAAGTATAGATGTTCTACAAATTACATTTTATGAACATCGTATCCTTCCTAATATGACTTCTAGATATGTGTGGAGTCAATGGAGAATCTTGTGTATTAAATATTAATATTAATGTTAAATGAATCACAATTTGTAAGAAAAACATTCATAATATTACATGTATGTGAATTTCATATTGGTATGCAGCATTACATCTTCTATTTTTACATGAAATCATTAACAGACAATGTATACTGTATGTCATAATAGCTTATTAATGAGTTAGTTGACATTTTTAGATTATTTATCAACTGAGATTGCTATATACAGGCAGACCCCGTTATAACGGTCTCCATTATAGTGGTTCCACCGCTTACTGGTCAACTCTTAGACTATATGGATTTCCTACTACTGCCGTATACACGATGAATAACTGATCCGATGATTCGGTTGTTTCGCTTACCCAGACAGATTCTAACAAAAACGGAAGTGTCTTGTAAAACGGGATCTGACTTATCAAAATCATTGGCCCTTTTAGATTAGGCAACTCAAATTTCTGTGCCATCCACACAATCTATATCATGATGACAAATTCATGAGATAGATTCCTTACAAAATTGTCCATAAAAAATAAAAAATTATCATAAAATTCAGTAAAGTGGCCATCTTTGAAATTTATGTGATTTCAAAGTATTTAACTGTGTATTAATCGTCGCAAATGGGTCAAAGATGCCCGCAGCGACGTTAAACTCCATATTCACTCACATGGTGTATTAATGGTGTATTTGTGAAGCCTCCCATCACCTACTAAGATGCATGTATGATGTGTCTATAGTAAGAAATTGGTCATCAGACATTTTAACTAAGTTTCATTTATAAAATGATATTGCTAGACTAATATCTTGTTTCATGTATACATCCCTTTTGACTGTCATCAATCTATGGTATATTTGTGAAGCCTCTCCAAACCTACTGTGAGTCCCTTTATCCTAACATTTTGTATAATGTATGCCTTCACAATGTGGTTGCCCATAATGGTATATTTGTGAAGCCTGTCCCAACCTATTGCAACCAAACTAACAGCTTGCATAATGTCTTGAACTGTCTTCATTCAACCTATGGTGTATTTGTGAAGCCTCTCCCAACCTATTGCGACCAAACTAACAGCTTGCATAATGTCTTGGACTGTCTTCATTCAGCCTATGGTATATTTGTGAAGCCTCTCCCAACCTATTGCGACTAAACTAACAGCTTGCATAATGTCTTGGACTATCTTCAGTAAGCCTATGGTGTATTTGTGAAGCCTCTCCCAACTGACCATGGAATGTCTGATAGGTGTTGGAGCGCCAGGCTGGCAATATCAATGATGTCCGCGGTTCTGTCCAATCTGTTCGGTTCCGTCCACAGTGTACACAGAATGGCAATGTCGGTGTTGGTGGAACCGTGATTGATCCACATTCGATGTTGAATTTGCTTAAATACTATCCGTGTTCTCTTGCTCCTTGGGTTCCCTACACTTAAAGAATATGTTATCCTCAAATGTCTTTGAGCGTTTCGATGGGTATGAACTTGACTGAAATTTATGTCTGTGTAATTGCTATTTTGACATATGGAGATAAAATATGATACGGTTTGGATGTCTGTATAAAAATAAATTAAGAAGATAAAACAATTTGTTTTAATTAGTTTACAATGAGTTTGGTGAAAATAGAATATAGAAATTGTACTTTCTAGCAATCTGATTTGCTAAAAATAAAAATAGAAAAATGCATATCCACTTCCCCTTCTCACCCCCAAAGTAATACACACAAACATATAATGATAACAATTATTTTTTAAACCCAATCATTACCATTTTAAAAATATATTTTTCAGATTACAAAAAATATAATAACCAGAAATATCTTTAAAAAATTATTTAATACAAATCCACAATCCACATTGTACGTCAGTTTTTTTACAAAATTACAGGCCATGAAAATAAATTACAAGCAGTTCTGAATTGAATGGAGAATGTCTAAAGGTTACAATGAAGCATCACTTAGTCATATTGTCATCTCAACTTTATCACAAATGACGTCAGCCTATGCTTTATGTTCGATATAGAATTGCCACACCGTTTTCAGGACTGCTCGGGGTGACTTGTGACCTACAACCTCATTTGCATAGTCATCAATAAGCTACAAGACGTCATACTCCTGGGTACATGGTACGGTATGATCGACTATTGTCCCTGGTTGCTCCTTGGCCGGTCCTTACTCTACGTCACCACCACTGTCAGCAGCCGTCACAGGAAGTGCAGAACTTCAGCACAGCTAAGTTTGGAGAAGACCAGCCACCTTTCCTTGTGGACTGGGCCCCGGCTTTCTTTCCCTTTCAAAGTAATTTAAAGGTCACCCAGACGTTTGTGACTTGCTTTATGCATTGAAGCATCCTACTTTCTCTGTCTGGTCGTCTTCTGTACTACAACGAATGCACTTCCATCATGAATATCCAATAAACATGATAACATGGAAATATAGGACTCTATATGATTTAATAGATTTATGTCATACTTTGTACTATTTGAAAAAAAAATGATAGCATAAAAAATAAAGTGGTAGCATTCACATATTGATCAATTCAATTTTTTGGGGTAATAATCAAGGTGGTTTGACATAATCCGTTTCTTCATTTTCCATTCTTTCTGCATATGTTGAGCAGACATTTCACGTTTAAATATTCTCGACAATATTCGGATTAGTTTTCTAATCAGGAGGAATCTCCATAGATCTGGAAGAAATATTTGCAAGCATTTGTAAATATTTTCCTTAATCAGCTTCAGCAAACAAATCTTTCCAAGGTGAAAGAAAAATTGTTGATCAGCAAAATATTGTCTCTCTTGCTTCAATTATCTCTGCTCCTGCTTGACCAATGGCAGTATTGGTGCTATCTGGCACTGTCTGCCAGGAAGATATGAGTTGAACCCCCAAAGCTTTTGCTTCATATCCCAATTGGTGTTCTGATAACACAGTCCTTAGCAAGGGGTATGGGAAGGTGGGAGGGGCGGGGGGTCTAAACACACAAACTGGGGGTCTCCAGACTTGAACCATGGTTATCATTCAGCTGCAATTAGTTCCAGACAGTCAAAGGCATTTGCTGAAATCATGTTAACATAGTTAAATAATGGTGTTTTGGTCATATGTATTGGTATTCTTAAAGGTTTATCCTGTATGGTATTATTCTGATATTTTCTTTCAGTGGAATTTTATCACGATGAAGAATAATGATAAGTAAAATAGGTCTGATCATATTTTGCTGATACAAGAAAATTATGATTTATATTACACCATAACATGTACTAATGCTTTTTTTTGTTGTAATATAATAATAAAAGAGGACATTTACCATAACAATTCCACGCCAGATACATGCATTAATGCAAGTTGAATAAGTTAGTAATAAGAGATTCACAAAAATAATTCCAGATTGTCCGTATATTTATGTAATAATGTGTTGGTATTTATGATAATGTAGTATGTTAGATTTGCTGTCGTCCAGCATTCCTCCCTGTTTGTACCTCCCATTGATTGAGTGATTTATGGAAGTTTATTACCGCAGGTTACAAATCTGTATATTACCCTGACACATTCACAGTCAACCGTTATCGTCAGTGACCGTTATCGGCGTCATTGGCCACCCTACAGGGAGGAATAGATCCTGCTCTAGACTGCTCTTGTTCTAAGCCTAACGCAAACCCAGCAGTTAATTGTCCAGGCCATCTCAGGCTATAGATTTCTTTGATTTACCGGGCTCCGGATCGAGAGGAAAGATCCTTTGTAAATTTGGGCAGGCTGACTTTTAGTTCTCGAAAAGAGCATTGATCTTGGCTTGTAGAATTGGTGAGTGCTTGTACAGGATGAGGGATTGTCCGGAAAGCTCACAGGTGTGAGGTGAGAGGTCGTTAAGGTTGGAGGTTGGAGGTCAAGAGAGGCTCATGCATGGCCTAGATAAATGCTAGCAATCTTAGGGATTGAATCAGGAGAGGAAAGGCTGTCTGCCACAAGTAGAGGATTACCTTTAGTTCCAGGATCTTGACCTATCTGTGTCTGAATGGTTACTTTCGGCTCGGTTTTCCCCTGGCTGACGTGGATGTTTATGGTTATTTATTGATGTTTCTTTATTTATGTCTGCGCTTTGAGCATGCCACTGGTGTGGAGTCTCGTGCATTATACGCAGTCTTATTATTATTATATCGGAGTACTGGGCCCTGTTCCAGGAACAATCATAGCGCTACAAAAGTTGTAATGTCAGTTATGATCACTGTTGAACAGGGGTCACATTTTGATATAATCAAATTTTTTTCCCATCTTGATATAGTGGATTGATATGGATAGCAACCATTGTATAATGCAATGATTTCTATGTAATTCTGCATGTAAGTATATAATGCACCAACTTTTCAGGCAAGAATCTAAATTTACTTTAATTTTCACTGTTTCAAGACAATCATTTCTGCCAGATAATGCCTTCTGCAGCAATATTTCTAGCATTTGCATTGTTGGATATCGCAACATGTCACAGAATATGTTTGGTTAATACAATAGTCCCACAGGGCAACTTTGTTCATGCCCAATTGATAACGGCTGGTAAAATCAAGCCTCTTTTCCGGAGTCATTAGGAAAGTTAGTGGATCCATAAGTACTCGATCCAAATGAGAAGGTTCACAACTTGGCTGTGTTGTCATGAACTGCAAACATAGACACACACTCACTGTCGACACTGACAATCACAAGTACACATGCCTATTCTTGGACACGAGATGATAGTGATATTGGACAGTACAAAGGAGCTACTGGTAGAAGAGTATGGCACCAGTGGTAATAGAAGAGTATAGCACCAGTGGTAATAGAAGAGTATAGCACCAGTGGTAATAGAAGAGTATAGAACCAGTGGTAATAGAAGAGTATAGAACCAGTGGTAATAGAAGAGTATAGCACCAGTGGTAATAGAAGAGTATAGCACCAGTGGTAATAGAAGAGTATAGCACCAGTGTTAATAGAAGAGTATAGCACCAGTAGTAATAGAAGAGTATAGCATCAGTGGTAATAGAAGAGTATAGCACCAGTGGTAATATGATGGCTATAGCATCAGTGGTAATCTGACAGGCATGTCACGAGTGGGAATATGAAGGTCATAGCACCAGTGGTGGTACGAAGGGGTTAGCACCAGTGGTAGTAGGAAGGGTTATACTGTCAGTGGCAATAGAAATGCATATAGCGCCAGTGGTGATATGAAGTGTATTGCACCAGTGGCAAGAGGAAGTATACAGCGCCAAGCCTGTGTGGCAATCTAACCGTGAAATGTGCACATAGTAATTCTCTGGGCTGGGAAGTGGTTGTGAGATGGCTACTGTTCTCAGCCCCTAACTGCCGGTCCCAGACATTGCTAGCCCGATATGCAGTTTCTGCTCCAATGGCTTTCCAGGAAACTGATACTGCCCCAGCTAATTTCATTAGGAAAGCTATTAAAGTTTTCATTGTGAGAACTCTGAAGCATCACAATTTGATCTTGCAGGAATATTGAACGGCGCTGATGTTGCACAGTGCAGCCTCGTTGTAGCGCCGAAGACGTGGAGGAGGTGTTGCCTCTGTATATAGCGTAGTAGTGGGCTGAATTCTGTGTATGTAAATACTGTGGTAGGGCATCTTGTTTATCTTGTTTATCCAGGTTTATCTGTACAAGTGACTGGAATCGGGACACATGGTGTTGTTCAGAGGAAGTGTTCTTTGAATTCCTTGTATTGATAGCCAGTCGAGGAATTACTAACACATTTCTAGTTTGTTTGAAAGATTTGGACAGACCTATGATAGGATACATTGTTTTACATGAGACTTTGACATTTACTATTTTCAGCTGTAGATTTTTATTATTAAATAATAATAATAATAACAATAAGAATAATAATAATTAGTTGGTTGATATGATGAAGTGTTGGTAGTGAATTGCATGAGTTAATGTTGTACTTTGCAAAACCTACAGGGAAAGGGATAAGACCTATTTGCTTGGGTGCATAAAGCTTAATGATGAGCTAGGGCACCTATTCTCGAAACGTACGTATCTTCTTACCCTAAAAACGTGCCATATGCTATAGGTATCCTTAAGATTGTCGTACAATTTCCAGAATAATAGGCCCCCATACTGGTAATCTATTGTAAAACAATAATAACCATAAAGGAAACATAAAATAGCTATGGACATTTTTATTGCTAACATTTCATGCTGGCAAATTGGTCAGCATGTCTACACCATCTTCCCTGCCATTCGACACTAATGATAATTAAACGTACAAAAGCCAAGTACATGTAGTAGAAAGATTCAATGATTTCGCAGAGTATAATACCTACCAGATGTACCTAATATCTTGGTCAGAGTAGCTGAAGAATATCTCCATATCCTATATGATATATTATCACGAGACAAATAAATAAATAAGACACTATCCAATTATCCAAAGGCCTTGTGTTGTATTACAATTCACAAAGAGCAGAATTTTGACCAGTGTCTGAACTGGCAATAACACCTATGTCCATCAATAACATCAACCATGTATTTGTAAATATTTGAGGATGACCTGATCGTATTTCTGATACAGTGGTTATTATTAATATTGTATGGCAAGTATGAATTGGCTACTATCATTAACCAACTACTGTAGCCACAATAGTCGCAGGTGGTGTACAGGTTACATACAGGTTACACACATGGTGGTTGTGTAATACGTTGTTGCGGAATGTTGTATTGATCTTGAAGGAAGGGTGTGGGTGTTAGATTCAATATGATTGCTGGTTTGAAATCGTATCAATTTAGTCTTTGGAAATTATCGTACCAATGCTTGAACAAATTGGTTGGCTCAAAATCTCATAATTTTGTATTTTTCTTTAATGGCACTGATGCAACATTGTGTATCGTAATGTAACGCGATGCAAAGATTATTGATGATGCCAACCTCTGTTAATAGTGCACAATCTGTTGTATTGTTAGTTAGTGGTGCACTGTGTGACATGTAAATCCAATGTAAATGATAAAGGTAGAGTGTACATACATGTTCTATAATCATCTGGAATGGATCGAAGACCCTTGCAACCATGCTGAGCAATACAACAATCGAACATGCTTCTAAGACTCCATAGTTTGCCATTGCAGCCCATTTGTGTGATTAAATTCAGTATTCACTAATCTTTTGTTCTTTGTATTGGAGACAAGGCATGGTAGCCAACTTTGTATTAGAGAGATAGCGTGCTACTAAATGACAGATGAGCTGTATACCTCTACATCCCTCCCTAAGCCGATCACCAGGGAGTTCCATGCCAGCATCAGGTCCCCAGTGGATTCAGTATTAGTTATACATGTGTAAACAAACAACTGATTGGCCGGCTATCTATTGGCAATTAACAGCTTGACCCGAGCACTTTGGCTCAATTACTTACTCGTAAGCCGTGGACAATGAATATACCTGACTTTAGGCGAGTCCATTATTCATATGATCATCACCAATACATGTTGATAATTCTCTTGTTTAGTGTCAGTAGTAGCACTAGAGAAAGTCGAGAACAGCCATACAGGCATTGTGTTCTAGTGTGATAATCACTAAATGCGAAACAATCGTAAGAAGGCATTGGTGCGACGGGTTCCTTTATTGAATGGAACAGGGTGATGCCGATCCTGGTATTTGCCTGGTTCGCGAGCGAGTCCAACACTCTGCCGATCCTGGTATTTGCCTGGTTCGCGAGCGAGTCCAGCACTCTGCCAACTTGGTGAAATGATAACCCTGACAGTTGAAACAAGTACCAGCCAGTTCTCACGGGTTTACTGTACCATTCATTGTTACAGATGTTTGCAGGTTTCCTCCTACTCTAAACTCACAAGCCGTGATGAAAGTGAAAGAATCTTAAATGTGGCTTTAAACCCCAATTAACAGAAATCAAAAAGAATCGGGGCCCAGTAGGAGCATTATATATTGCACACAGCAACGGTAGGATCCATGAATGTTCAATACTATGGGTGAAATATTCCCTCTGCGGCATAAAGCAATAATCCTACTACTACTACTACTGCTACTGCTACTACTACTACTACTACTACTACTACTACTACTACTACTACCACTACTACTACTAACTACTAACTACTGCTACTACTACTACTAGTACTATTATCATTATTATTAAACTAAAATGTGCACATTGTTATTATTATTACTAGTAGTAGTAATAATAATAACAATGTGCACATTTTAGTTTTACTAAATTATAGCATTCATAGCACTACATTACTATCCAAGTCAATGGATCTATGTCCTCATTTTCCTTTTCAACTCCCTGGGAAGTATGCATTCTAAAGTACTCTTTCCGGTGCTAGACGATTACTATTCACATCTTTCTTCCTACTGGGTACCCATGCCATGCTTGAACCAAGTACTGAAGAGTGGCCAGCTTGTTGGTGGTGTGAAGTTAGTGAGTATCTTTTATGTGTTCAAACATATATGAAGCTGGAAAGTTTCTAGGAGGTCCTTGGAAACATCCCAGTGCAGTACAAAGCAAAGCTTGAAGTGTTCTTGAAGATCTACACACGTTATGGCTGAGATAGTGATGAAGGGTTTCCAGAGTCGGATTTCTTCTCAATCTGAAGTCGTGTGTTTAAATTTGCATCTGTGGATGAAACTGAACAGTAGGTGGTCTCATTTTGAGGCTAAGTTATTATGTAAGCTCTTGTGTTCATTTTATGCACATAGTTCATCCAGGTTTCATTGACCTCAATCAATCCTTTGAGATGCCTTCTGTGTAGAATGATAAAGGGAGAGAGCAATACTTCAAATTACTACATAGCATTTAGGATTGATATTTATGAACCACTGATGCTTCCCCAATGTTATCCACAAATATGATACATGAATACATGTACAACTAGCAACCAGTAATAAAATGTAATTACCATAAATTAGTACAAAGATGTTCCCAAAATCCAAATGGTAATATTGGGAATTTGTTCAGAATCCAAGTGAAAACACTGACAACACTTTTCGATCAAGATTGCTGTCACAGCAAATAGTTATGTCTCACGTGCATACCAGCTGAAATGTTGTAACATGTGTTATCTTCAGTTTTCTTGGAAAGTGAGGTTGTCCGTTATTACGAACTATTGTTATTATTAATATTATTGTTATTATTATTATTATTATTATTATTATTATTATTATTATAAAGACTAGACAATAACAGACTGATTCACCATGAACAGTTAAGAAAGTCTAGATTTCTAGGGAATCGTAGGTTAAGGGATTTTCACTGTCTCCTTTGCTTTCCATGCATATTAAGGCTAATCAGTAGAACTGATATATAAACAATTTACTTAACCCTCTGAGACGACGGTTATGATGAGTTCATGGACAGTGGAGGTGTTTATCACAATGTAGACATTTTGTAGCTATTTCCTCAAATTGAATTTTCATTAGCAACATCAATTTGGCAATAATGTTTGCATTTATGCTGCTTTCTGATGGATGAAAAGATGTGAAATACACATTTTTGAAAAATGTTCTTGTCCACGAGTTCCACCAGATAGGAGTTAATGTATGGCTGACCAGAATGGCTAAGTCGTGATCGGAGTGGCTAAGTCCTGATCGGAGTGGCTAAGTCGTGACCGGAGTGGCTAAGTCGTGACCGGAGTGGCTAAGTCCTGATCGGAGTGGCTAAGTCGTGATATTATCTGCACATGTTTACAGAAAGGACAAGCCAGTTTGCTGTTTGCCTCAGGCATGACGTGAAGGATGATTGCAGTGGGATGTGTCTTCTGACTCTCCAACAACATTTGGGTGCATGTTGATGCTCAGTCTAAATGCCCACCTAGGTTAGATGGGTCCATATTGAAGTATACTATATGTGGTCTATCATCTATGCAATTGTAACTGGGATATGTCTTCGGACAGCTCAGTCTAAATGTCCATCTGGAGATAATAACCACTAGCCATTGCACAGTGGTAGCATAACTGCTAGATGTTGTTACACAGTGGTAGCATGGCTGCTAGATGTTGTTACGCAGTGGTAGCATGGCTGCTAGATGTTGTTACACAGTGGTAGCATGGCTGCTAGATGTTGTTACACAGTGGTAGCATGGCTGCTAGATGTTGTTACACAGTGGTAGCATAGCTGCTAGATGGTGTTACACAATGGTAGCATGGCTGCTAGATGTTGTTACACAATGCTAGCATATCTAGATGTTACACAGTGGTATAGTAAATAGCCACTGGATGTTGCACAATGGTGTAACAGTTACATGCAGGCCTTGTATCTTCTGTGGTCCACACCGCTGTCTTGGTCATTATTTATTGCCTATTTTAGCCTCCCATTTCTCTTCACTCTAGCTATGCACTTGCCTGCAGGACCCGAGTCAATGGGGTTACAATAAATCTCCTCCCTTGTCTTTCCCTGTGTATTTATCTTCCTACGTCCCTCTACACATAGTTCTCCTGTTCCGATGTTGATTCCGCTCTGCCCATTGGATGAGTCCATGTCTCCCCTGGGGTGAGATTCCTTGCCTGGAGTCATTCTGCCAATAAATATTGTGCATGTTGAATTGAAACCAGATTTTGCTGTCTGCTGGATCATCATTGAGGTTCAGGGTTGCCAGGAGTATCAACACAAGGTGCTTGCTTACATTGCCAGTGTTTTCAACACAAGCCAAATTTCCTCAGATTTTACCTAGACATGTTTTGTCCTTGACTGATAAACATCCACTGGGCTGTACTTGAATTTGTTGTCTGTACTATGTTTGAATTTGCTGTTCCATGGCCTTGAATTTTCTGCCTCAGATGTACTTGAATTGTCTGCCTGGACAGAACTGTCCTATCTCAGCTTTACTTGAATTTACTGTCTGGACCGAATTTGAATTTGCTGTCCGGGATTTACTTGAATTTTCTGCCTGGACTAAATTTGAATTTGCTGCCTCACATTGCTTGAATTTGTTGCCTGGGTTATGCTTGAACTTATTGCCCAGCACTTGAATGTGCTTTCGATTAATTTCCAGTGGCCAGAACTGGTGCAGATATTGAATGCAGGCTGACGGAGCTGTGCCCATGTCTATCATGTAGTGTGGGGGAGCCTAGTTTTCGTTGCATTTATAATCAATAAAGTGGCTCGTTTTCATCTCACTTTATTACTGCGCTGTCCATCCCCAACCTTGAACAGGGAGAAAACGGAATAAGCAACCAATATATCTTCTCATTTAATGTTTTATTTTTTTCGCCATATTTGATTTATGTTAAGATTTTCTTTTCATATTGTAAAATGAATGTTACCCATTTGTCTCTAGTTTTCATGAGTAACAAGTCATTGCTATGAATCTGATATGCATTATATTCTAGAAGTAAGAAGTCCACTTGTATTGTGCTATGTCTACAGTCCCATTCATTATCCAATGACAGTTAAGACCAAAATGCACACCATACATGATTAGCAGTTATTGTGGTGAAGCACTGAGATACTCTCCCGAACTAAACGTGACTGTCGCCTCAATGTTTTTCAGCATTTCGTTAAATTGGCACCGATCCTATTTGGAGATATTTGGGTATTCCCATGTCATCCTAAATATGACTGAAGTAATCAACACATGGGAATTGATAAAATAGTCTTATCCTAGAAAAGCACCGAGGAGAATAGTAAGCCTAAGCCGATCATCCTCTATCATAAGACTGACTATCATAAGACTGACTATCTTAAGACTGACTATCGTGATATGGTTCCCCGACACGTGATAATATTGTCACTATAAACAGGTGTTCTACTAGGCTCATAATACTTTCAGGCACCTTCAGTTTCCACGTAATTATCCCCACTGAGCAAGATCAGTATATTAACAGCTAGTGAATGTTTCCATTATGCAAATATGTATAGTCCAAATTTGTTGTCCAAATTTGAATCTCTCAGAGACTCTGAATAAGAGATTTTTAAAAGAAAATGTTTAGTTTTAAAAATAAATTACATATTTATGTGATTGAAATATTTATCAAAATACAATTACATATATGCGATTGAAATTAAATTAGAAGTATAAAATTCTTCATTGTTGAAATAATACAAAGCTAAATTTATCTTTGGGAATTGATAAAATTGAATGTAATTCAACAATAATCATTCATCAACCAGTTTCTCTCAAATTCTTATTTCTAGCACTGGGTGTAATTCAACAATAATAATTCATCAACTAAACCAGTCTCTCTAAAATTCTGGTCCCAAGCTTCCAACACATCTCTGCGAATGCCTCCCTAAATGTCAGTGAGCAGAAACACGGTATCGGTCGAGTGGATTTTCATTTATAAAAACACAATGACCTCGTTGAGTCGGCAGAAGCTGATACGATTGCACGTAATTGCCGATGGTGGGACTAACGCAGGCACCTCGTCGAGAGCGAGGAGAAGAAATGCCGACTTTGGTTGATTCCGTTTGTGGGCCACATGCCCACAGGCAGCAATATTCCGTATATTCCGACCTGTCTGCCCAGTTCCGGAGATTCCAGAATAGTCGCCATCGCAACAGGCACTGTGGTGTTGTCTAGGGTTCGAGGCTATTTAAATTTGTAGCGAAATGGCAGTGAAAAAAATGCTTAAATTGTTGGCATTAAACTTTAGCAAGATACATACAGAATTGTGTACAAATTGATAATCAATATCTATTGCTGTGCCCAATGTGTTCAGTTCCAGCTGAGCATGCTATTTTGTGAAACATTTGGAATCGTTGAATTGTTTTTTGCAGTCTGGATAATGGAAGTATCGATGGATTGAAATTAGCGATTTCAATTTTCCTTAATGACATGTAAATCTACATATGACTATGATGACTACTAAGTTTCATCTTGGAGATTCCACCATGTATTGGTGACAAATCTTTATCCATTGTGATTTAATAGATTGATTTTCTTTGTATAATATTATTTATTCTATTTTCACATAAAATTCCACATCAAATTCCAATGATTTTTCTCATATTGCCATCCATTCCTAGACTTATCTACCACGATCTCAAGTTCTCTCAAGTTAAAAATGAAAACGACTTTCTTGTTATTCTGTTGTCCATTTTTGTTTGACATCCAATGGATCACATGTATACAAATATTCTAAATATACTTACTAATCTTGCCAATAGAGCTATTGTACCTAAACTAACAGGACCATATTCAAATACTGATATGATCGTTCTTCCTAGTGGAGATTACTTTCCGTATGGCTGGGTTTTCCCTACTAGCTTTGTGGATTAGTGAGTAAATATGACCCACCAAAGCAAAATTACAACAAAAGTTGCACTTAGCACAATTGATCTTGCATATTTTTTTTACCTTCTACAATAAATTTTGGGGATCGTTTGCATGAAGAGATGCACATTTTGCTTGTCTCTTGAAACCACTGATTTTGTATCTCACAAAAACCAACTTGTTCAGGAGAGGTTCCAGGAGAGGTTTCAAACTATTCTGATTTAGAGAACCTGTGAGGGACCAAATTGCACTTTTTGCTATTTATTCTTACATTTACGTTTGATTGGCTTCGTCACTCTTAACAGGTAATAATATCTAGGAGTTCCTGGATCTTTACCTTGCTATTTAAAAAAAGTACCATTGCCTTTCTCTTCTTTTGTTGGGGAATCCTTAAAGAATTAATCTTCTTCCATCACCACCTCAACTCTCAAATTTTTCAAAGGCAATTTGTTATTCAATTCAACTCTCTTTTGTAGCAAGATAGATCTATTTTGCTTTATCGTGAGAGCTTCTATTCGTCTTTGTAGAGATCTGCTATTCTCCTTTATGGAGGAGGATTGTCTATTCTCCTTTGTAGACAAACGTAATATGTTCTCCTTTGTAGAAGAAGAGATTTTCTATTCTCCTTTGTAGAAAGAGAGTGTCTATTCTCCTTAATAAAGGAAGATATTTTCTATTTCCTTTGTAGAGATGTTCTATACTTTATGAATGGAAACCTAGCACTGAAAATGTCAGCTTTGGGGATGTATGATCCCAAGGGAGTTTAGAGAGGACACTGAGTGCACACTAATCCATTGATCCATTGACCACGGCTAATAATGTAGCGGGAGGATAAGGCTCATTATAAATATCAATTATTATTATTATCGTCATTAGTATTAGTAGTAGTAATATTATTATTATTATTATTATTATTATTATTGTTAGTATTGTTATAGATGTTGAATTATTGTTTATTGAGATTAAAATCTTCTAGTTTCCTTTGCATGCGTCGAGATCTTTTTCTTTAACTGCACAGCTCCCTAAGGTGCCAGAATTCCTTTGCATCCATGTCTTTACTTTTGGATTTCTCCAACAGCATGTCTCCCAGACTGAGAACACCCATTATTTGATCAATACAGAGAAATAAGGGCTGTTGAGCACTCTTCGAGATGAGTTAGAGACCGATATTGATTGTTTCTCGATGTATGGAAACCCATACTCGCAATCACCTACCTCGTATAGCATTATTGATATTGTCATTTTGGCACACTTGAAGCTGCCTTATCAAAGCTGAGTCTGTAATTAATCCTGATATCGATGAATCGGTAGAGATGCAAAAATAAATGACACCTGTTCATTGCAGTACTGGTCTGTTCCGTCTGAAATGATGTAGGTAACTCTTAGGTAACCGTAACACCAACCTCGTGTTAGGAATGGTGTAGTCTGTGGCTAGCATTGGAGATGCAGTTACTGAAGGCGGCAATCCACGTGAGAGTAAATGCCTACATTTTTGTGCAAGTGATTGCCGATAGAGCTGTCAATGGGTATTCCACACACATCATTGCAATATGAAAGGTTCTTATACTATATAGCTAGATGACTATCATGCCTTTCAGACAATTACTCGCAAAGTATTCTCCATGTGAAATTCGGACAGTTAACTAGCACGTGGAGTTGCTCTGTTTTGTGCAAGGCACTTCTGGTTTGTGATCTATAATGGACAAATTTACAACCTTACAGTATATGATTATGAACTTAGTACACCTCTGTGGAACACATGAACTCCTATTACATCTGTTATACAAGAATTTTTGTTACACCTGTAATGCAATACACTAAAAAGACATCGGCAAGTTCAAATGGGTAATATTGCACGGTCACATTGTTTCTCTCCACACAAATCAGTTGAGTAAAATCTGACGTATCTGACATTTCTGTTCCTGTATATCATCACGTAACCGTGGCAACACAATGTTTACCTTTGTTCTCCTAATTATGAGAAAAATATTTAACAGCGTCCAGACTAGAGGGAAACAGTCTTATTACCAGGACATATCATTGTGTTCTCAGTGAGTGCCAGGGTGAAATAATTGTCAGACAATTGGTAGGCCAGCATAGTATGTCTCTCATTAGTATGAGCGTGCTCAAAATATCCATGCCAATTAAAAGAAAAACATATCCAGCTAAAAAAGCTTCCTCCTGGACCAGATGATGGTCAGAAGCCACATGGTGGTCATTAGGGCTGACTATCACAGGTAACTTAACTATCAGGATAGTATTCCACAGTGAGAATTACCATCACAATTTGAATTTGTAGCTTTATATGGAAGGCATTGATTTGAAAGTTATTTTTTTTTTATGTTTAATTTGTTTGCCTTGTAAATGGTTTATGACTGCTGACACAAATTTTCTGTTTGAAATACTGTTCGTATTTGCATGCAGGGCTAATGTGTGCCAATTGGTTATTCTGAAAGAAACTATATGGCAAGCATTAATTATAACTGTGCAAGGAGTCCATCTATCGATTTCTTACTAGTAGCAATCCACAGTAAAACCATTTCAATTCTTTTCTATATATTCAGGTTTTTATTTGAAATTATCTAAGAATGATTCCTATGTGGTTGGTTTGGCAAATATTGTGTGATTTCTTTTTTATCTATGCCCATTTTTATGATTGGTCTTATGTAATACATAGAGCTATATTTGCAAGAATCTGTGCTTTCATGCATAAAATGCCACCCAAACCCACGAATATGAATCCTTTTCCCAGCCAATGATAAACATCCGGGGCAGTTTCATTTGGAAGAAAATAAATCACTGTTCATGTTGTATCATCAGTTCTTTAGCTTTATGCAATTTGACTTTTGTGTTTGAGTCACTTTAAGCATTCTGTCAATTTTACCATTATTCTTTTTTTCTTTTCGTTTACACATCTTTTTCAAACTTTGATAATCTCCCCATCTCTGGCCCATACAGCTGTCCTATGTTGTGAGATGTTTGTTGATAACTGCTATACAGCTTGTATTGAGGTCACTTCAGGTAACATTCATCGATAAACCGTACACGCTTATGTTATTGCAGGAACAGAACTGTATGTCTAATTGGCATTTCTAATACCCGTGGTAACTTCCGTATTACATGACCAATGTACTGTACTAGCAGAACAATCATTCATTTATTTATAGGCATGCCGTTCATAATTCACAGATCATTTACAGGGGCGGATCCAGACTTTCAGTTTAGGTGGGGCTCAAAGTGGATTTTAGTTAGGGCTCATAATTTCAGTGACTATTTTCCTTAATTTTTATGATATGCAACTGTAGTTAACAATCTAGGATGCCTTTCAGCATACATGTCTAAAGCTTTGTCAATATCAAGTGTTATAACCCATCCATCATAACAAAATGTATTTTGCAGTTATACCTAAGAACTAGTCCAAAGCAACCATAAATATCTGTGATTGTATGCCTTTAACATCAGGTGTAACACCGGTATTTAAGTCAATGCATTTTCAGGTAATAGTTTGGTTTGACACATTGTTCAGGTCCTCCATCTGTGATCCGTCATATATGAATTCCTCAAAAATTAAAGAAAATGAGTACAGGATTCATCAAGCAATAACAAATTTAATATCAGGATGTTACAGAAGCCTTGTCGCCACGACAACCAGACAAACCCCCGCCAAGCAACAACCTTGTTCACAGACCAATGCATGATACGTCTCCGCAGAGCTGCTCCATATATCAGAATCGTCTCCGCAGAGCTGCTCCATATATAGGAATCATCTCTGCAGAGCTGCTCCATATATCGTCTCCGCAGAGCTGCTCCATATATCAGAATCGTCTCCGCAGAGCTGCTCCATATATATATTGGAATCGTCTCCACAGAGCTGCTCCATATATCGGAATCGTCTCCACAGAGCTGCTCCATATATCGGAATCGTCTCCACAGAGCTGCTCCATATATCGGAATCGTCTCCGCAGAGCTGCTCCATATATCGGAATCATTGCAATTTGAGTTACATATCAACCACTGCATTACTGACTAGCCTGGCAGTACGGAGACCGCGATCTTAAAGATGGTCTCTGAGCAGTGGCGGCAGCAGCACATTTTCGGGTCGTAATGTTGTTATTCCATAACTCTCCGTGTGAAGGGCGGTAGGTTAGGAGGACCCGGCAACACAGACGACAGTCGCGGCAGAGGTACGTACGCTGCCGCGACTGTCACGACAAGGTTCGGTACCAGCGGCATAGCGGTCCCTATTGATTGTGGAAGGCAGTTTTTGCTGCGGGATTGTCGTGTATGTCGTCTGTGTGTGTGCGAGACATCTGTGTTTCTTGATGATGGTAGAACTCCACAAGGACATGATGCTTGAAACTAATGAAGACTACTTTCCTGAAGACAGTCGTATTTATCTTGTGATTCTAGGGCATGTGAGCTTAGTATGAAATGCAAATACTATATATCGAGTATGAATTATTGGTGTAGAATTTAGGGCATATGAGGGAAATGGTTGAACTCTTTGAGGACTACTTTCCTGAAGACAATCGTGTATATGTTGTCTGTTCTGGCACACTATGTGCCAACGAGAAAATGGCACACGGAGAAATCAATATATTCATATTTTTAATTATTTTTGTCATTGTCATTCCAGCTTTTAATGTAATCCCACTATTTTTCTTTATTTAGTAATCCAAAACAAGATTTGTCACTAGTTAGATTTTTGTCAAGTTACAATGCTATTTCGAAAGACATATCTAGATACGTTTTGGACTCGTTAAAATTGCAAATGTATCAAAAACTATCATAAATAGTATATTATTGACTTGACTGTCTAAGCCAGTTTTAACCATGAACAACTGTTTTCAATCTGTATATTTAATAGATAGTTGCCTACAATTAATGAAAGTAATTCTTATTCTATAAATAATACTATAAATATAGTACCATGCATAACGAACTTCAGAAATAACTGGATTTAATTATTTTCACCAGACCAGATCTGAGAATAGCTTAAGTTTGGTAGTAGCCACTCTAACATTTGATAGTAAGTGAGAGTAAGTGTCGACATTTTTGTGCATGATTGCCGATAGAACTGTCAACGGGTATTCCACACAGAGCTTTGCGATATAAAAGGTTCTGAAACTGTATAGGTAGTTTCAGACTCGCATGGTATAGTCCATGTGAAATTCACTATCGGACAATGAACTAGCGCACAAAGTCGCACGTTTAGCGCCACCTTTTTGTCTGGATGTTGACATATCTCAAATTCTTGCCACCTTTTATCATCTTTTTCATCATTACACAAATTTTTTGAATATTTCCTTTATATACCATGATTGGTATAGGTCGAAATCCTAATTCAAACCAAAAACAGATGATAGTGGATATGTGTTTTTCCAACAAGAAATTGGTTATGTTTGTGAATTGATCTTAAAATCGGCTCTAAATCCAAATTGGTGATACAGTGTCCCCTCGATATAACACTGTTCGATACATAGCGGATTCGGATATAAGGCGGGGTCAGATGTTATTTACCTGTACTATTGTATAAGGCGGGTACTATAAGGTGGGGGGTATGTAATCTAAATAATCTTGCAATTGGTGATCTTGAAATCACTTCTAAATCCAAATAGTTGATAGTGAATTGGTCTTGAAATCAGCTCTAAATCGAAATTAGTAATATTAACAAAATTATCTTGAAATCGCCTCTATATCCAAATTGGTAATATTAGTGAAATGATCTTGAAATTGCCTCTAAATCCCAATTCATACGAGATGGTGATGGGGACATATTGCTCCACTGAGACGTTGCCAAGACTAAACACCGCCATCTTCTGATGCACTATCGTAGTTATACATGTAATTGATTTTTCTCTCTCGCGACTTGAATACATTGTGCTTGATTTATGGTACTTACTTATATATCCAACAAACGCACAGGGGTTATATATCATTGGCAACTGCATGTAACATATTGTGCAACACTTGACAACCAACCGAAATTGCCGAGTGTCTTATGTTTGCCAATACACGATATAGATTTATCGTATGAAATGTTTGCTGTTGGCAGGCAAACAGCACTCGCCATATCTTGATTGCTATGAAATATTGAGTATTATCAAAATTGTAGATGTAACTAAGGAATATTATTAGTATGAAAAAAGTTGCATCTAAAGAATACAATCATAATGAAATAAGTTACATCTAAAGAATATTAGCATAGGAAAACAGATACATTTAAGGAATATTATTAAGGTGGTGGGGAGGGGGGGGTGGGGGGAGGTGATGGACGGGGATGTACATCTACATAATGATGTCATAGTACATGTACATGTATTATGAAATGAAATTGATTTTATATTCAAATTAGCAGTGTATCAAATGTAGACTGGTATTATTCTATAATAAAGTGATGTTGCTTGCTCATAGACACCAGGCTTGGCAATTTTCCGTGGAAATATGCTGATTTGTTTGTTGAGTCAATTTATTAGCCGTGGACATGGCTTGAGGCCTACAGCTCCCAGCCTAAACCCCGGGCTTGTTTTCTACTGACAATCCATTTGTCTATTGCTATTCCTGATATAGGATTGATGCTAATTAAATTGTTTAATTGTCCATGCCATTTAGTCTTGAATACAATAAAGGCTGAAAAGTATAAAAGTTGTAATGTATATAAACATTGCTTCCATTCTCCAAATTCAATCCTTATTCTGAAGTGTTATGATCATGACATAAAAATGTGTCCAAATTGGAGCATTCCCAGATGAAACAATTTAATTTCAACACAAAGCTGTATGATCTCACCAGATTTCCATTTGGATTCTGGTGACGGCACCATGGAATGTCCAACAGCCAGCAACTCATCTCGGCACTGCTTCACAAAGGAATATTACCACTGCCGCTGCAAGAAATCATTTCTACTTCCCGTTTCCAAATCCATAATCTATATCCACGCCAATCGTCAATCCAGGAGTTGTTGGGAACCTCCAGCAACATTGCAACTGGAGAGGCCAGTCCTCGAGCAATGTCGATGGCGGATGCGGTGACACAGTTTTCAAATTAGTCAAAAGGTCTTGGAATATTTGTGAAGTCGTTGCAAAGAAAAGGCAGCCGTCTGTGATCACCTCAGCTTCAAGCCATCGGCCTGCATTTCACAAAAATGATGGGGTTTGCATCGTCACCAGTAAGTCCTGGAATCAAGGTTTACATGATTTCCTTCTGCAGCAATAGCATAGCATACAAAATATACCAGTAGTCATGGAATAAGTCGAAGTTTACATCACTTCCTGCTATAGCAAAACCATGGCATATGTTCTGATTAATGCCCGGAGTACAGTTACGACCATTTCGAGAAACTTGACCCACTGTAAAGTCCACCCTCTGATGTGTACTCTCGGCCAATGCATCTCTAAGCTTGTGTAATGTTTCCATCTGCTTGCTGCAAGCTGGTTTCCCATTTCAAGTGATTGCCACACTAAGCTTGTAATTAAACGGAATTCTGATGCATTAATTTCCACAGATGGTTGGAGTCAGTGAACCATCGCTGATACTATTAGCTAATGATGACCTCTGTTTGTGTCAACTGTTCTGCTGTATTGGGTTGTTCATCTAGCTAGATTGCAGTAGGTCATTTGGCTAGGTGACACTGTAGGTAATTCGACTAGGTGACACTGTAGGTCATTCGGCTAGGTGACACTGTAGGTCATTTGATTAGATGAGACTGCTTGTCTTGGTCTACCTTGATGTTACTGTAGGAAATGTAACTAGATAGGACACAATGACCTTGGCAATGAAAACATTAGGTTTCAAGGACACTTTCTGACATAATAATCCATATCCATTTGGTTTGAGGGCCATTAAGGCCTGCAATCTTAGCTAGTTGACCAATGGATGAAATTTTACCGGAGATAATATATATTTTATTTGTAATGTTGTGTTTAATTTTTTTTATTTGTAATATTGTGTTTTATTTTTGTTTAAATAGTATGGTAACATACTGGTTACGGGCCTATTATCGCCCAGGACCTATTATCGCCTACCCCCCGCTGTAGCGCTTCCGCGTTCGTGA
>JAUTBQ010146714.1:0-14788 GCA_032361185.1 Lepetodrilus ovalis | reverse complement strand
TATTGAAGGATTAATGTAGAAAAAATAGACACATAGAAAGGCTTTAAAATAAATAACTATAAATGGAGGATATATGGAAAAATATAAATTTGATGAACTTTTTGATTATTTTTTAGAAAAAATGGGAGAGCCTTATGCAGTTCAAGAGGTAGATGAGCGTGTTATCGAAGCATATAAAGAGAAACTCCCAGAACAACTTTTTACCTACTGGCGTTATTTGGGGTGGTGTGGATTTGGAGAGGGGCGGATGTGGATGGTCAACCCTTCTGAATATGAAGAGATACTTAGTCAACGACTCCATGGTACTCAGCTAGAAAATAGAAAAGATTTGAGTGTCATTGCCAGAGATGCTTTCGGGAAGCTCTATGTTTGGGCAAAAGGTAAAGGGCATTTGCTCGATATAGACCCCAACTTAAATATCATTGCTTTGTACTCGGACATAGATAAACGAAACCTTACCAAAGAGGAAGAAAATAAAAAAATGCAAATCTTTTGGACAGTTCAATCACCTGAAGATATTGAACTCTACGATGAACAGCGTAAGCCAATGTTTGAAAAAGTATTTGACAAACTAGGTAAGCTACAATCCAATAAAATGTACGGATGGAAACATCATATCACCATAAGTGGAGAGAGAAGTGTAGAGAATATGGCTAAACAAAATATATTCGTATTCCATGATATCGCCAATCAGTTAGAAAAACCTGATACTTCTATAGGTATAGATGGATTATTTTAAACACCAAGAGGGATTTTTGGGTTTTATGACCCCAAAGTTTTACCTGATTATATAAAAACACTTTATTGTTTGGAAAAACGGCAACAGTTCTTTGCAGGAATAAGTGTTTGTTTCTCACCTTGTTCGGTAAAAAATAGTCTTTGTTATGAATATTATTTAGATGAGCAAGGTGTTGTTTCTAATGAATATAATATGTTAGAAAGTTTAAACTTAGAAAATGTAGAAAGTTCAGAAAATAATATTTACCAGCCTTACACTTTATCAGCTAAAGAAATAACCATTGATAAGAAGCAGGTTAGTATTTTAGAAGATTTATCCCATCAAGGTTTTAATTAAAATTGCTGACCAAGTTATTACACCCATAATAATTGCAATAGCAACAGCGGCAGAGCCTGCATCTTTTGCTTTTTTGAATTGTGGGTGGATTTCTTCAAATTTATCTACAGTTGCTTCAATTCCAGTGTTTAAGATTTCAACAACCATAATAAAAAGAATAGATAAAACTAAAAATAACCATTCAATAATAGAGCTTGCAATAAAAAAAGATAAAGGGAATAAAACTATTAAAGCCCAAGTTTCTTGTCTAAATCCTTCTTCAGTTTTATAAGTGTCCTTTATCCCTTCAACCGAATAGTGATATGCATTTACTAACCGCTTTATTCCTTTATTTTCATTCATAGTTATATTTTTTCAGATAATGCTTTAAGTAATGTTTCAAAAGATTTCTCAAAACCTTTAACTCCAGCATCTTCTAATTTTTGCGCAACCTGACCTAAATCAATTCCTAAATCTGGTAAAGATTTAATTATTGTTTGTGCCTCTTTCAAGCCTTTTGTTATTGTCATACTAATTTCGCCATGGTCATTAAACGCATCATAAGTAGCTGGTGGTATAGTATTTACAGTTTCTTTACCAATTAATTCATTTATATATAAAACATCAGAATAACTAGGATCTTTTGTGCTAGTGCTTGCCCAAAGAAGTCTTTGTGCTTTCGCTCCTTTTCCCTCTAACTCTTTCCAGCCATCAGTTTTTAGGATATTTAAATATTCTTTGTAAGCTAATTTTGCTGCAGATATTGCAACTTTACCTTTAAATTCAGGTTTAGATTCAGCTAATAAAGGATCAATGGTTGCATCAATTCTTGAAATAAAGAAACTAGCAACACTTCTAATCTCAGAAATATCTAAACCCATATCAGACCTTGATTTCAGCCCTCTTATATAAGCTTTAAATACTTCAACATATCTTGAAACAGAAAATAACAAAGTTACATTTATATTTATTCCAAGTGAGGTAAGTTTTTCTATTGCAACAAGACCGTCTTTAGTAGCAGGGACTTTTATCATTAGGTTTTTCTTACTTAGTTTTTTAGATAATTCTATCGCTTGAGCGATTGTTTTGTCAGCATCATAAGCTATATTAGGAGAAACTTCTAAGCTAACCATTCCATCAGTTTTATCGGTTCTGTTATAAGTTTCTAACATCAAATCACATGCATCAGAAATATCTTTAGAAGCTAGCTCAAAAAATATTTCTTCTAAGTTTGTGGTTTTTTCTTTAACTTTTGCTATTTGCTCTAAGTAACTAGGGTGATTGCTAGCAATTGCTTTTTCAAAAATCGCAGGATTTGAAGTTATTCCACGCAAATCATCTTTTTCAATTAATTTCTCTAAATCCTTAGATTCAATCATATCTCTGCTAATATTATCAAACCAAATACTTTGCCCAAAAGATGATAATTCTGCAATTTTAGTCTGTTTTTTTGTCGTATTCATTTTTTCCTCTTTTTTATTTTCAATATTTGTAGGTTTAGTTTTTTCCTTACCTACCCTATTCGTATCTACTTTTTGTATTTCCATTTCCAAATCATCTCCCATATACCAAACTCCAACTGCAGACTTAACCGCATGAGGAATCCAAACATGATCAGAATTCTCAGCATTTACACTATTTGCATTTTGATTTTTATTTTTCTTTGGTGTAACTTTATCTACTGATTTATCAGCAGATTTTGTGTTTTTATTTATACTTTTTCCCTGCTCTAACTTATTTGAGCTTTGAGTTGAATTTAAATTAACATCCGCATCAAATTTACCAGCACCTCTTTGTGCATCATTACTTACTGGGCGTCCATTTTGGACTTTTGTTTGATCAGAAATATATTTATTTACAAACTTTTTAGGTGGTTGGTTATTTTTAACCTGTTTAATATTTTTATTACCTTTATTATTGATTTTATTGTTTGTATTATTAGCATTTGACCTATTATTTGCATTGCTATTTGGTTTCGCATTTGTCTTATTTTTATTATAAGGTTGTTTGCGATTTTGTTGTTTATCAGCTTGTTGTCCTGTTTGGTTTTGCTTAGTTTGTTGCTGATTATTATTTCTATTTTGACCTTGCTTAGAATTATTATTTTGTTGTTTATTTCTAGGTGGTCTATTTCTTGTTTGTTTCTTATCATTTCTATTGTTATTTCTATCTTTAGATTCAACAGTTTGCTCTGTTTCCGCTAAATTTTTATGAAATATTTTTTTAAAAAAACTAAAGAAACCTGTTTCCTCAATTTTATCTTCTTTTTTAATTTCAATAGGTGCTACTATTTTAGATGGAATATTAGAAACAACCGCTTCTTGTATAGGTTTTAATGGAGCACTTTCAGCTTGGCTACTAGTTTCTTGAGACTTTGTGAAATCTCTTACCATTTTATAACTTAGTTGTTTTTCAGCATTTTCCTCATCAGTATCACGCACTCGTATAATATCAAAATGTGGTGTTTCTAGCGTTCCATTTGCAATTATTACAACTTTCACATTATTTCTTGCTTCTATATCAGATATTTGCACTCTTTTTTCATTTAGCAAAAATGTTGCAACTGTAATTGGTAACTGAGTTATAACTTTAGCTGTATTATCTTTTACAGCATCTTCTTCAATTAATCTCAAAACTGATAAAGCTACAGATTGGTTTGAACGAATACTTCCCTGCCCTTTACACCTTGGGCATAAGTTGTGGCTAGCCTCATCAATTGAAGGTCTAAGACGCTGTCTTGACATCTCCAATAATCCAAATTTAGAAATTTTGGCAGTTTGAACTCTAGCTCGATCTAATCTAATTGAGTCTCTAATTTTTCTCTCAACCAATGATCTATGCTTAAATTCATACATATCGATAAAATCAATAACAATTAAGCCTCCAATATCTCTAAGCCTTAACTGTCTTGCTATTTCCTCAGCTGCTTCTAAATTAGTATGCAAAGCAGTTTGCTCCACATTAGCACCCTTAGTTGATCTAGCAGAGTTAATATCAATAGAAACCATTGCTTCCGTATAGTCAATAACCAATTCTCCACCTGATGGCAAACGAACTGAACGACCATAAGCACTATCAATTTGTTCTTCTATTTGATAACGCGAAAACAAAGGAACTTCATCTTGATAACTACTTAACAGGTTTACTTTATCAGGCATTACCAAAGACATAAAGGCATAAGCTTGGTTAAAAACTTTTTCATTGTCTATTAATATTTGACTGATATCGTCTTTTAAGTGATCTCTAATCGCTCTAACTATTAGATTATTATCTTGGTATAAAAGTGTTCCAGCTTTACTTGTTTTATAAGCGGCTTCTATTTTACTCCACAATCTAACCTGTTGATTTAAATCCCATTGAAGCTCTTCTGTTGAGCGACCAATTCCAGCGGTTCTAACTATAACACCATAATTTTCTGGATTTTCTAATTCTCTTAGTGAATTTTTGATAATAGTTCTATCTTCACCTTGAATTTGGCGAGAGATTCCAGGACCACGAACACTATCAGGAACAAGAACCAAGTATCTTCCAGCTATACTTATATAAGTTGTAAGTGCTGCACCTTTATTCCCTCGTTCTTCTTTTTCAACTTGAACTATAACTTCAGTTCCTTCTGGAATAAGTTTTTTGTAGTCTGGTCTTCCTTTTCCTTGATTTACTTTTTTAGAATAATATTCTTTTCTAATCTCTTTTATAGGCAAGAAACCATGTCTATCTTGACCATAGTCAACGAATGTTGCTTCTAAACTTGGTTCTACTCTAGTTATTACACCTTTATATATATTTGCTTTTTTTTGTTTTGAATTTACTGATTCTATATCTAAATCATAGACAGTTTGCCCATCTACTAACGCTACACGCAATTCTTCTTTTTGCGTTGCATTTATTAACATTTTTTTCATCTTTATTTTCCTCGAAACGCTTGCAAACATTCATAAAACTAGACTTTATATTTAGTCCAATAATTTTATTATTATTTAATTTTTGTTGTTCTTTGTATGTTTGCATCATTCATTATATTTAAAAAACATTCACTAATTATAAATTTATAGCTTATGTTTTATTTTTTTATTTAAATTTAAACTCTATTTGAGTTTTGCTTATATTTCTAAGATATTTGGTAATTTTTTTGTTATTGTTTTACTAACCAAATACTTATAAAGTATTATTCTTATTGCTTCCTTGGATACTTCCAATTTAAAAAAGAAGCTTATTAAAACTATGTATATCTTGTTTATACATAGCTATTAATAATATCAATTATAAGATATTTAAGCAATAGTTAAATTCTTTCTTAATAGTTAAAATATAAGATTTATGATATTTCATTAATTAGAAAAAACCAGTTTTCCATTAATATAAGTTTTTTGAATATTAAATTTATCATCCGCTAGTGAGAAGTTTGCTTTTTTCCCAACCGTAATACTTCCTTGAGAACTATCAATACCTAAAAATTTAGCAGGAGATAAGCTAGCCATATTTACTGCATTAACTGGAGAAACTTTACCTTTTGTTATCATATTCAGAACTGCTTTTTCAAGTGTAAGAGTGCTTCCAGCTAAAGACCCTGAATTAGTTCTAGCAATTCCTTTTTCCACGCTCACATCTAACATTCCAAGTTTATAGTTTCCATCTTTCAAACCACCAGCGACAATACAATCACTAATTAATCCAATTTTATCGGTTTGTTTTAGTTTTGTAATCATTTCTAAAATAGCTGGGTGCAAATGCACATTATCAGCAATAACCTCAACATAAGCATTTTCATCAAGTAAAACCGCACCAGCACAACCAGGTTTACGATGATGAATTCCAGTCATTGCATTAAACACATGAACTCCACCACAAGCACCTAATTCCAAAGCTTTACAAGTTTCATCATAATTTGCATTTGTATGACCTAGCATAACTTTTATTCCTTTTTGAGTTAAAAATTTTATAACTTCTGCCGAATTATCTAACTCAGGAGCTAAAGCAAAAACCTTTAAAGAGTTATTTGAAGCTTCTAAAATTAATTTTATATTTTCAATATTTAAAGGCTTAAAATAACTATCATCATGCGCGCCTTTATATTTTTCACTAAAAAACAAGCCCTCGTTATAAGCTCCCAAAACTTCTGCACCACTTGGTTGATTTTGATAAGCTTGTCCAATTACAGAATAAGCTTCTAAAGTATTTTCCCAAGTTGAAGTAACTGTTGTTGCCAAAAATCCAACAACACCGTGCTTCACAAGTGATTTTGAAATAGTTTCAATTGATTTTAGGTTTGCATCCATAATATCACAGCCTTCTCGCCCATGAATGTGTAAGTCTAAAAAACCTGGGACTAATGAGAAATCAGTTTTAATTATTTGAATATTTTCCTGTGGTTTGGTTGTTATCTCAGAAATTAAATCATTTTCAATCAAAACATAAGTATTTTCTTTTATTACATTTTCTGTAAATACTTTTTTTGCAAAGATGTAATATTTATTTTTCATACCGATATTTTTCAGTTATTCTTCAAAAAGTTCTAATTCAATCATATTTTCAAAAGTTTCTCTCTTACGAATTAATTTAAATTCATTTCCATCAATCAAAATTTCCGCAGGTTTTTCCCTTGAATTATAATTTGAACTCATAGCAAAACCATAAGCTCCAGTATCACAAATTGCCAAAATATCATTTTTAGCCAAGCTAAGCTCCCTACCCTTTGCAAAGAAATCAGCTGATTCACAAATTGGTCCAACAATTGTATATTTTTTATTTTGCTCTAGCTTTTTATTTTGCTCTAAAGATATGTTTTCAATATGATTATAAGCTTGATAAAGAGCAACTCGCAAATAATCGTTCATCGCCGCATCACAGATTGCAAAATTAATATCTCCTTGTGGTTTTGTATTTATGATTTGAGTAAGCAAAATTCCAGCATTGCCAACTATTGACCTACCAGGTTCAATAACTAATTCAATATTTTCGGATATTTTGTGTGCTTTTATAATCGCATCAACCCAGTTTTGCATTGAAATAGTGTTTTCATTTTCGTAGTTAATACCAAGCCCACCGCCAGTATTTATATGTTTCAAAGATATATCTAGCTCAGTTTCTAAGCGTAAAATAAATTGTGCCTGTTTTGCCAAAGCATCTTCAAAAGCACTTATATCTGTAAGCTGTGAGCCAATGTGCATATTAATTCCTGATATTTCAATCCAGTTTGATTCTTTTGCGATTTTATAAGCTTCAAAAGCTTGTTCTTCTGTTAAACCAAATTTATTATCTTTTAAACCTGTAGAAATATAAGGGTGCGTTTTCGCATCAACATTAGGATTAAAACGAACTGAAATAGAAGCAACCTCACCAATTTCTTGTGCAACGCTAATTATAGTTTCTAATTCTTGTATTGACTCAATATCAAATGCTTTAATTCTACAATCTAGTGCAAAAGCAATTTCTTCAATTTTCTTACCAACCCCAGAAAATATAACAGAACTAGCATCGCCACCAGCAACCAAAACGCGTTTTAATTCTCCAACAGAAACTACATCAAAGCTAGCTCCCAAATTATTTAATAAAGATAAAACTGAAATATTTGAGTTAGCCTTAACCGAATAACAAATACTATGTTTGTTTTGTGCAAAAGCTTTTTTATACTTATTGAAATTTTCTTCAATTATCTCTTTAGAATATACATAACAAGGTGTTTCATACTTTTTTGCAATTTCAAGTAATAGCTTTTTATTTAAGTTTTTTTTCATAATAAATTATTTCTCCTTTTATATATTTTATATGTTTTATATAACTTGAATATAAACACTTATACTATCTGCTCTTTCAATCATAAAATCTGAATTACCAACTCGCTTATAGGTTTTACTAGACTTGATATATTTATTTATTCTCAATAAAAAGTTAGGTATTTTATCGTAACCTTTTCCTTGCATTCGGAATTTCAAATAGTTCCCTGCTTTTACTTTATATGTTTTCTGTTTTGCTTTTTTATTAGCAATATTTCCAATATACACTGTTTTTCTAGCTGTTAAATTCAGTAAATCAGTTTTAAATAAAACATATCTTATTTCTTCAAAATCTGTTTTAGCAACTTTGTTAGTTTTAAATAATTCCTGCCAAACACTGCTACTATTTCCTTTAACAGATGATTTTTTAGCATTTATCAAAATCGGTTTAACTAAAATAACAACAGGCTCTAATTTTTGCTGCTTGTTGTTTGTTGTTTTAATTTTGATAACTTTTTCTTTAGTTTTATGACCTTTTTCAGGCAAAAACAAAGGACCTTTCTGCCCACAGCCAATAATAAAAATAGTTAATAGAAACAATCCTTTTTTAAACATTTAAATACCTTTTACTTAATAAATTATAGAGATTATGGGAATTTTGGAAACTTATCAAAATTAGGCTCGCGTTTCTCCATAAAAGCATCTCTGCCCTCTTTAGCCTCTTCAGATAAATAATATAAAAGAGTTGCATTTCCAGCAAGTTCTTGAATTCCAGCCTGTCCATCTAATTCTGCATTAAATGCGGATTTAAGCATACGAATTGATAAAGGTGAATGTTGTTTTATTTTATTTGCCCAGTTTATTGTTTCTAATTCCAAATCATCAAGAGCAACCACTTTATTAACTAAACCCATATCAAGTGCTGCTTTTGCATCATATTGTTCACACAAAAACCAAATTTCTCTAGCCTTTTTCTGCCCAACAATTCTAGCCAAATATGAAGCACCAAAACCACCATCAAAAGAACCAACTTTAGGTCCTGTTTGCCCAAATTTTGCATTATCAGCAGCAATCGTCAAATCACAAACAACATGCAAAACATGACCACCACCAATAGACCAACCAGCAACAGCTGCAATAACAACTTTAGGAATACTACGAATTTGTTTTTGTAAATCAAGCACATTTAATCGTGGAACATCATTTCCAGAAACATAACCACCGTGTTCTCTAACACTTTGATCGCCACCACTAGAAAATGCTTTACCGCCCTCGCCTGTTATAATTATCACTTTAACATCTTCACTATTTCTACAATAATCCATTGCTTGCATCATTTCTTTAATAGTTAAAGGTGTAAATGCATTATGTTTGTGTGGTCGGTTGATACTTATTTTTGCAATACCTTCAAATATTTGAAATTTTATTTCTTCATATTTAGTTATATCACTCCAGTTTATATCACTTGATTTACTTATATTACTCATATTTTCTCTTCTCTTTTGTTGTTTATTTGTTGTTTATCTTATCGTTCTAAGTCTAATCCTTATCGCTATGCGGAATAAATACTGACAAAATATCACAAGGAGCATCAGACATAATAGATTTGGCAGTGCTTCCTAGTAAATACTCAAAAAATCCTTTTCTTTCACGAAGCCCAACAACAATCAAATTAACATTGTTTTCTTTAGCATAATCAATAATTCCAGCACTGGTTGATAATGCTGAAATAACTTCTGTATCATCAACTTGGAGATTATAGTCTTTTATGATTTTGTTTAGTTTTGCTTGGTGTTCACTCAGGTTTGATTCTTTTTCAATATTATTATAAACGGGCATAATTTCATAACCACCAGTAATAATATCATCAAGGACAATATTCAAAACTGTTAATTTTGACTTTTCCCCTGTAATAACTAACTCTTTTACCTTTTTGATAATAATATCATTACTATCCTCTTCCAAATCATTCACATACAATATATGTTTATATACTTTACTCATAACTAACCTCTAAGATTTATTAAATTGTTAAACTATTAAATTATTAAATTATTTGGCTCTAAAAATAATCATTATAACAAAAAGCAGCATTCTATTCATCATTGTTATAACAATGTTTTTAGATTTAATAAGTTCAAATAATCATTATGCTCTTGTTTGTATTTTTCAATATCTTTTTCTAAATTTGCTAATTTGTTATTCACTTCATTAAGATTTATAATTGGCTCAGGTTTGGCGGTGCTTACATATCTTGAAATATTAAGGTTAAAATCATTTTTTTCAATTTCCTCAAATGACACACAGCGAGAGTATCGTTCCTCTTCTTTTCGGTGCTTATAGGTATCTACTATTTTATTTATATCTTTATCTTTTAATTCATTTTGTCGTTTTCCTTTGGTGAAATGTTCACTCGCATTTATAAAAAGCACATCATCACTTTTTTTACATTTTTTAAGCACTAATATACAAACAGGTATTCCAGTAGAGAAGAAAAGTTTTGCAGGCAAACCAATAACGGTATCAATATGCCCATCTTTAAGCAATTTAGTTCTTATTCTGCTTTCTGCCCCACCTCTAAATAGGACACCATGAGGTAATATAATCGCCATTGTTCCCTCTTTGTCCAAGAAGTGAAAACCATGTAACAAGAAAGCAAAATCAGCTGCACTTTTGGGGGCTAACCCATGATTTTTAAATCTAAAATTTTTGCCTAATTCATCAGTAGGATCCCAGCGAAGTGAAAAAGGAGGATTAGCAACAACCACATCAAAGTGCATTTTTTTAGATGGATTTTCTTCACTTAAGATATCCCAATCATTAGATAATGTATCCCCATGAAATATTTCAAACTCGCTATCCTTCACCCCATGCAAAAGCATATTCATTCTAGCTAGGTTATAAGTTGTAATATTTTTCTCTTGCCCATAAATCTTACCAACCCCATATTTACCCATTTGTTTTCTAACATTAAGCAATAAAGAACCAGAGCCACAAGCAAAATCAAAAATCTTATTTAGTTTTTCTTTTTTCCCAGTGCTTGGGTCTTGGCTATCAAGTGAGACAATTTTGGAAAGTATATTTGAAACTGGTTGAGGTGTATAAAACTCTCCAGCTTTTTTCCCACCACCTGCTGCAAATTTATCAATCAAATATTCATAGGCATCGCCCAAGACATCACTTTCACTTGAAAACTCCGCAATTCCTTCAGCTATTTTAGTAATAATTTTACATAATTTTTTATTTCTAGCAGAGTAATCTTTACCAAGCTTTTCAGAATTTAGATTTATTTCTGAGAATAATCCATCAAAAGCAGTAGAGAAAGATTCATTCTCTATATATTTAAATGCTTTTTCTAAAGTTTTATGCAAATCATCATCTTGAGTCCTAGCCAATTCAGCTATTGAATTCCATAAATATGCTGGCTCAATAACATAATGCACTTTTCTACGCATTTGTTCTTCAAAAGCCTCTATATCATTAGGATTTTGCTCATACCAAATAGATAAAGGTATTTGCGTCTCATCTTTTTCTATTTTGGGATAATCTATTCCCAGCTCTCTTGCAGCTGCCTCGTTGTAGTTATCACTCAAATATCTTAAAAACAAAAATGAAAGCATATAATCTCTAAAATCATCAGCATTCATAGAGCCTCGCAAATCATCAGCTATTTTCCAAAGTATCTTACCTAGTTTATCTTTTTCTTTATCTGTCATATTTTATCTCTGTTGTTTTATCTCTGCTATGTGCATTACTCATGCCCTCTCTCACTACTTACAAAAAGCTGTTGCATCAAGCCTTTTTTATGTTCTTTGAGTGCCTCTGCTTTTTTGTTTTGTGCTTCTATAAGATTATCAAGAGAGCTTAAGCAGTTGGCTATTTTTTCTTGTTCTTTTGGTTTTGGAATCATTAGCTTGGTATTTTTTATCATTGGTTTTGTAAGTTGTGGTATTCCTACTTTTGCATATTTGTAATCATTTTCAATCTTTTTCATATAATAATATGAATAAATAAAATTTATTTTAATTTTTGGTGTTAATACAATTAATCGAACTATTGGAAAAAATGGTTTTTCTTGCAAACTTGTCCAACCTATTGTACCTCTAGCCGATATTGTTAAACTAGGTTTATCAATTTTTGCTTTATTTGTCCACCCATATAAAGATTTTTCAGCTATCCCATTAGAAAGTATAGGAATATTGTATTCTTGAGTTTTTTTATCAGATAATTCTTTTTTAGGTACATCTCCACCTGCTAAGATATCAAATACATCATTTACTTCTTTCTCCTCCCACTCCCAACTAAACCCATCAAACCTAAGCTTAGGCACTGTTTTACCCTCAGAGGGGAAGAGCTGTTGCATCAAGCCTTTTTTATGTGCTTTGAGAGCCTCTACTTTTTTGTTTTGTGCTTCTATCAGGCTATCAAGAGAGCTTAGGCAGTTGGCTATTTTTTGTTGTTCTTTTTGTTTGGGAAGTATTAAATTAATACTGAAAAAAATTTGATTTCTTATGTGTACTTGTGTACTTCCTACCATTATTTTCTGCATCAATCTTCGGTATTCAAGACTATTAGAGAATTGTATTATAAAATCACTATTAAGCTTACTATTAATGATAAAACCATATACACCTTGAGCTAACATTAATTTGTTTTTATTATTATTCTTTACGATATAACCAATACTTGGACCAGTTGGAACTAAATCTCTTAAAGTTGTAATCAAATATGAATTATCTACAATATTGTTTTTATTTTTAGTAAAAAAACTTTCACTACAGTAGGTTGGATTATTTTTGTCAAGTATAAGTTTTCCACCACTTTGAATTGATTTTTTAGGTATAACCTCATAATTAGATTTTTCAACAAAATCACTTGGCTTTAAAGGAGCTCCTCCCTTATAAGAATCTATAAAATTAGAAAAGTTCTTCTCTTCCCACTCCCCACTAAACCCATCAAACCGAAGCTTAGGCACCAACTTACTCATCATAAGCCTCCAAGCCCGATAACTCTCTACCCTTTGCCATCTTTTTAAGCAGAGGCGTTAGCTCTTCCATGAGGGCTAGCTCTCTCACTCGCCTCTCTTTCCACCCTAGCTCTAACGGAGCCAGCAGGTCAGTGAGCTGTTCACCATCGAAGATGTGTCTATCTAGTACTCTATCGACAAATGCTTGAAGCGATGAAGCTTCAAGTCCATTTTTATGAGCAAGCTCATCTAAGGCTGTAGTGTTTTTAGACTCTCTAAAGGTCTCATAGCCTTGTTTTATCTGCTCTTCGCCTAAAGCCTTGCCCATCTCAAGGCTGTTGATGTAGGCTATCATCTCCTCTTGCTCTTCCATCATGTTGGCGTTGGACTTGAGCAAGCCTATGAGCTGCTCTTTGCTCATCTTCTGCTTTTTAGGCTCTTGCCCTGCATACTTGGCGATGAGGCTCATGATGTAGTCATAGTCTACCAACGTAGAAGCAAACAGTACAAACTCAAAATCTAACTGCTCTACCACGTCTGCTACATCCCCACCCTTGTCTCGCTCTTTTTGTAGTCTGCTAGCTGTCTCTATGTACATAGACTTAAAGGCTCTCAGGTCATCGATAGGCATGGTCTGCTCTATGGCTTCTAACTGCTCAGGCTGTAGGTCTGTGTGTTGGTCTAGTTGTGTTTTGAGACGTTGTACCTCTTTGAAGGTATTGATGAACTCTGCTCTGGCTTCATCACCTTTGAGATTGGCTATCTCTTCAGGTCTGTTTGCCAAACCATGTGCAGTCATGAATGCTTCTAGCTTTTTTACTTCTATTTGAAAGTTCTCTATGGTCTTAGGTGCTGGGTCTACTAGCCATATCTCTTTGGGTTGTTTACTACTCTCTCCAGAGAAAAGAGCAATAGCCTCATCCACCGCACCCTGCTGTGAACGAAAGTCCAATATATTACCATAAGGCTTGGTATCGTTTAAGACTCTGTTGGTACGAGAAAAGGCTTGTATGAGTCCATGGTATCTAAGGTTTTTATCGACATAGAGGGTATTGAGAAACTTACTATCAAACCCAGTAAGAAGCATATCTACGACTATAGTAATGTCTATCTTCTCTTTATGGGGTAAATCTGCATTGCTATATTTTTGACTCTTGATACGTGTTTGTACATCTTGATAATAGACATCAAAGTTGTTAATGTTGTGATTGGTATCATACAGTGCATTGTAGTCGCTGATGATCTCTATGAGAGCCTCTTTTTTTACACTAGGTTCTACTTTGTTGTCTTCTCGCTCTGTGGGTAGGTCTTCTTGTAGTTGGGCAATGTCTTTGTTACCCTCAGCAGGTGGGGAAAATACACAAGCAATGTTCAGGTCATGCTCTAGCTCTTTAAAATGTCTAAAATACTCTATAGCATGGTTGATGGAGCTAGTAGCTAGAACGGCATTGAACTTTTTATTGGCAGTAGTCTTGTCATGTTTTTGTAGTATCGCTTCTGCCACGGCTTTACTTGTGAGATGCTCACCCTTTTTTGGTGTAGCTTTGGCATCAGGCTTAAAGTAGTCTATGTGAAAACGAAGTACATTACCATCTTCTATAGCATGGGTAATGGTGTAGTTATGTAGCTCTTTTTCAAAGATGTCTTTGGTAGTCTTAAGACTCGCCTCTTCACCCTCGATAATCATACTCTTGGCATTGGCTTCAAAGATAGGTGTACCTGTAAACCCAAAGAGTTGAGAGTTAGGAAAAAAGTCCTTAATAGCCTTATGGTTCTTACCAAACTGGCTTCTATGACACTCATCAAATATAAATACGATGCGTTCATGGGCAAGTGGTTCAAGCTTTTCTTTGTCCTTTTGCTTATTTGTACCATCTAGGGCAAGTCCTAGCTTTTGTATGGTGGTAACTATGACCTTGTCAGCATAGTCTGTGGAGAGTAGTCTCTCTATGAGTGTATGGGTGTTGGTATTTTCCTCTACACAGTTTTCTTGAAATTTATTAAACTCTTCTCGTGTTTGACGGTCTAGGTCTTTTCTGTCTACAACAAAAAGGA
>JAUTBQ010146703.1:0-14790 GCA_032361185.1 Lepetodrilus ovalis | reverse complement strand
CATCTGACCCAGCCTTATATCCGAATCCGCTCTGTATCGAACAGCCTTATATCGAGGGGGCACTGTACATGTAATTGTACGGGAATGAAGGTAACTTGGATATTATTGCATTTGATTGCTCACCTTTCTATGAATAAGGGATATGGAACTGTGCAGTATCTGTGACTACTGGGAAGACTCCACGATATACAATCTCACTTGTTTTGTAGAGACTACACTATGCAGGAGGAACATTGTCCTTGTCAGAATTGCGCACTACTCTGAATGCAAGCATTAATATCCATATATGTTATGCACAGATAAAATGCAAGATCATGTAGTCTGTTGTCTCAGTGTTCAAGCAATATGTAGATTTCCAACATGAACATGCTTTCCATTTGACAGTAAAAACCACGAAAACATCTGTAGACCATATTTGCATGTTTGCTAATGCTAGTGCAGATCATTTAGATGTCTGACTAGTTTATGTCACCTAATCTTGAATGAATCTTTAATGTCTGCTATTCATGTCACTTTATTTGTTCCATTTGGACACAATACTTTGCATGCTCATACATGATAGATACAACGAAATATAAAACATAAAAAGTAACTAAATTTTAATTATTTATTTTTCATAACTATGATATTTATTTGTTTCCTGAAAAGGCCATTCAAACATACATACATGTACATACACCATCAAACTGGAAACAAACATCTCATCAATACGATGAAAACCTATAAAATATACTCCAAAAAATAATTAAGTACTGACATATATTTTGTTGGTACGCTTTAACCAAATCTTGGAACTTGACTTGAGAAATATGGTGCCAAACTTTTCCAATACGACTGAAAGTTCTGTTAGAGTACCTGGATCTTGTAGCTGTTTGAATACTCTTTATGTCCAAAATGTTAACGGGTCCTAATTAATTTTGTTGATTACCAAGTATATTACTCATGCCTACTTATTGGATGACTTTAGTGCAATTCAACAAAAGAAAACCCTGTCTACAGTCTTATGCTATTACTTATCAACATGATTTCTGGGGTGGACAGGATTTTACAAGCTGAAACTTTTCCCCATGGCAAAACCAGGGTATACAACACTTTACACAACACCTCTCAACCAATCAAATCGCTAGAATGATAATTTAAGTTACCCTTGACACACATATTTTATTCTTCAGCCCCAATTGGAAATCTTGTGTCTGTAATGTGTTGGATTGCTTTTCTTCCAGAAACACTATCTGGGAACTCACAATTACATCAAATAATTAATAGAAAAATATTCAAATAATAGTACGGTAGCTACTTTAAATGACAACTAAATTCCCAGTTCGACCAATTCAATTCAACTGTACACTAAAACCAGTCCAATACGTCTGCTATAGAAAACTTCAGTCCTGTGATTGATTGATTGATTGAATTATTGCTTTACGTCGCGGCGGAAATATCTCACCCATAGGCGACGATCCTGTGATTGAACAAACAAATGATATTAGTGTCAAACGAGCTTCACAATATACATAAATATACAAAACATAAAGGCTATGATAATAGCAGATTCAACCGATGAACATTTTCAAAGTAATTAATAGTAAAGATATTCAAAAGGCAGGTACACATGTTTTCATTATCCCATATATAATAGTACCGGAGTCTGAATGTTATTACACCTTGTTAAATAACACAATGAAGTCCAACATAATTTCCTCAAAATGCTATCCACAAGACATTGGGATACTTTGTACACACAGATTTTAAACTTGTTCTAGTTCTCGATCAGAACACATGTCATCTCTAAATGTTCAAATATATTGATATTCTTAAGTCTAATAAAAGATATGTACATTTTCTAAAAAAGAAAAGCCATTGTAAATGTATTCCAAATAATTCGAAAAATCATGAAACATCCCAAATCTTTGCACCAGCAGGAACTGATTTCGTTTTGGATGCCAGAATTTTGTTCCTGAGGCAAGGTCATGTCACTAATGACCACCAGTGTTGTTCGATTGCGCACACGAGCAAGAATATTTCTGATGCCTCTGCAGCCCACTCTGGTAGTTGTACGTCTTCCCACACATGCACACGAATGTCTGGTGGTCATGAGCAGACTGCTTGTGCCTCTGACACAGCCAGAGTCTGGTGAACACCTTGCTGCACTGGTCGCACGGGTACACCCTTCTCAGGTCGCCGCTTTTCGCGTCAAATGTGGACGTCTGAGGCCACGAGGGGTGACCCACCAGTGGGAGTCTCCTTAGATATTCCGCGATTCCTGAAGAAGCACCTTCGGTACATTCAGCAGGAGCAACAAGAGAGGCCAGCCCTGAAACGGGAGAAATCATACACTTCAGTGACTGTGGTTGTCCGTAGTCGGCATCTAATGATTATGGAAGCATCACTGAGGTGTCACGATGCAAACAAATGTGTCATTATTGTTAAATGATTTGGAAAAAAATCACATCACTCTCATCATTTGCATTGCTCTCATCAGTTAATGTGTGTATCAGTGTAAACCAAGTTTCCATCCATTAGTTACCTAGTGCATCACGATTATTCATACACTGTGAGACACTTGTCTCCCTGCTGGATTAGACAGGCACTGTGCTTTTGGTCATCTCTGGTTGCCTCCAGTATGGAGAGTTAATTAATCATGTCAATCATGCAGACAATTGTTTTTCACTATATTCATGCTCAATTTATTGTGTATTTCAAGATACTTCCAATTGAAACCCTGACTCTTATAGACCATCTTGTGGAACAATGACAACATATAAATAATCACTATACAACCATATAACTTTGATAACTATTCCAGTGTATAGCCCTGTCTGACTACCTATTTCATCTTGGACGTATCCCAGGAAGACCAAATCAAGGGTTTTTCGTAACCAAAGGGCAAGTCTTGCTGTGTCTCTGTAGGGAACACTGGAAGGAGAAGGCTTTCCCACAGACGCACGAGTATCTCACGTTTTCGTGGATGGCTAATATGTGCCGCTTTCTTGAACCCTCAGTTACGAATGTTTTTTCACATATAGGACACAGCCAAATTCCTCGCTTGTAACTAGGGTTTCCAATTCTCTGTTCAGGCAAAGACAAGTCTCCAGCATGTTCCCACTGCTGAGCTTTCAAGACTTGCCGCTTCCAGTGTTCTCCTTCTGAAAAAAGACAGGAAGCGAGCCTTTAATAATGCTTTAAAAACGTAGTGGTTGGAAGACTGTGCTTACTGTAATGATCTTTGGGAGCAAGTGTTAATTTATTAGTCATACTACCACCATACTCATGGTTGCTTGCATGCCTAGTCAAGGTCAATTCAAGAGGAAATGTAAAACGGTTCCACTGATCATTCTGCTATTAATAATGTGCAAATAAAACATCCAATGATTTTGAGATAATTTTCATGTGTATACAATGTTCTGATATTTATTATTTATAGTTATGAAATTCCAGAATAAAAATGGTAAATTACATTTGCCAGTTTTTCAAAATCTATCCCAAAATTAATTCTACTGTTAACAAATATGGTAAAAGGACACACAAATCTATCTAGAGAAGAGTTCTAATGTATATTGATTAGTGTACATATGTTAAATTTGTAATTATTATTCTTCACTAACCCATGTGTGGAAGATTCCTGCAGCTACTCCATACTCTCCCACTCCATACTCACTCACACTCATTCACTAATTTGTATATTATAGTATAACATGTGTTTATCACTGAGCACCGAGGATATTACAATGCAGAAAACGTAGAAAAGCTGTTGTTCATGACAACTTTCCACAAGATTAACATAATTACTCTAATAATTCGAACCCTCTAATACTTGAAAAACCTAAATTAATTGTCCAAATAGAAATAATTCAGATCTTAAAAATACGAAAATGAGCATTTCTTCCCCAAAATCTTAATTTTGTAAATATTTGAACAAAGTCTTTATTCCAATTTTTCATTTAAAAGAAAAATCTACAACCATATTTTGTACTTTAATTTGATTGTCCCTAATTATACATTTTCAATTTATATATATTTTTTTAATAAATCGAAGAAATTTATGTTCGATTTATTAGAGTAATGGTATTGGAGATTTCATAACTACCGTAGTTGCTACCGGGTAATAGTGGGTGGACAACCCTTTAAGGACTAGTACAGCAAAATCATACGGTGAAAACTTTAAGTGTTGAACTACACCGTACAGGCATTGAACAATAAGTAACCTTTGTCTTTACATGTAACTGTTGTTAACATATGACATGTGTAAATGTTGACTAGGTACATAATACTGTTGTCTTTATGCTGCCTCCACGAGTATAACTGTTATTGATATATATATATATGTGATTGTTGTTGGTATATGTAACTGTTGTCGACATATGTGTGATTGTTGTCATAAAATATATGTAAATGTTGTCTCCACATACTATGTAACTGTTGTCTCCACATGCTAGTACATGTATTTAATTGTTGTCTTTACACAAGCAACTGCGATCTCAACATAAGTAACTGTTGTCTCAACACAAGCAACCGCGGTCTCAACATAAGTAACTGTTGTCTCAACACAAGCAACTGTGGTCTCAACATAAGTAACTGTTGTCTCAACACAAGCAACTGTGATCTCAACATAAGTAATTGTTGTCTCAACACAAGCAACTGTGGTCTCAACATAAGTAATTGTTGCCTCAACATAATTATAATGTCACTACCTACCACAGAAAAGTTTACATTTCCTGGGCAGGATGTAAACATGAACATTGGATTTGTAGCTCAAAGTGAAGTATATGTAATAGCAAAAACCAACCTCCTGCCATTATATATTTGAAATACCTCTGTAAGAAAATCTCTCCATTGTGCATCGCATCACAATTATCAGTCTTTCTTGACATTCATCGATTGATTGAATTATTGCTTTACGTCGCGCCAGGAATATTTCACCCATAGGCGACGACCGACATTCATCAACACAGGCAATAAACAATATTAATATATCTAGGACATATACAAAGAATTTAATTGCAAATGAAAAAGGACGTACATAACGTGTCAAAAACCATTCAAGGAAATCACAATGCATGGTAAATGATTGTCTGTAAACATTCATGACCAGTAATTATTAAAAATTAGGACATTATTTGTAGTCCTGTGTATCAACTCCATAACAAACATCAGACAATACGTTTCTCAGGATAAAAGACAACATGGCACATGAGTAATGTTTGCTCCATTGTCGTAGATTGTTAACAAGACTTCACACTTCACTGTAGAAACTGGATGATTCCGCTCCAGTCACCATAGTTTCACACATATCACATAATCAAGAGTAATTTTACTTCTCCATTCGCAATATTGTCCAATCCCAAGATGTGGCAATGATATCACTCATAATCTGAATATTGTGTCTAAGTTAGGGGCAACCGGCCAACAAGGTCTCTTGTCAACGTTTCACCAATGTTTCTGGAACAGCAATACCACAGGTACTAGCCACTGACAACCCACAAACGATGTCATAATCACAATGTTACATTGGATCACTAGCATCAATGACGTTTCACCAATGTTTCTGGAATTACAATAAAACACTAACACAGGTCATAGTCAGTATCAGCAGTGGACTACATCCGTGTCACATGACCACAAAGCGTCGTTACATGTTGAAATTTTTTATGGGATCTGCACCTTGTCCTGTCGGACATGTCTGGCGGTGTTTCCGGAAAGAACAACGATATCGGTACGTCCTCCCACACGGACACGAGTATGTGATGTTCTCGTGGATGGCCTCCCGGTGCGCCCTCCTGGTGGCGGGGTCAGTGAACATCTTGCTGCAAAGCTCGCACTTGAAGCGCACTGGGCACGGTCCAGCTACCCATGGAGACTGCAACACAAAACTGAGCTCTGCATCTTTGTCAGAGTAACCACCAACCCTACCTAGCCCTTCAACTGCTTGGAATGACTTCCTTGCCAGGTTAGCTCGCATCCTTCCATAATCTGAAACCAACAAAAGCAAATGCTGATTTTGCTGTCAATATTTAAGAGGAATGTTTATAGCTTGAGTGTTGCTAGACACAAAGAGAATGATTCATTATTAGAAACCTTGTGCAAATAAGATGTCCAAAAATATATTTTCAACCAGTTGTCATTATTTAGCAAAAAAAGGGTCTTGTTGGACCAACCTAAGCTAAAATAAATGAAAGGCTCTCACTTCAAACACCAAAAATTAGAGTAAACATACACCATCTTGCCATTAAATATTGATGAAGTGCCAGTATCCAAAACATTGTGTAGCCATCCTCAATGTATACAAAGAACAGAATGGAATATATCAATGGATATGAGCTACTTACATTACTAATCAAATCCACAATCGTTCATTTGAAACAATGCAGTAACATTGCACTAAACCAGTATCCAGTGTAAAGGGCGTCCAATAAGAACTATGTTATCACTCAATAACTTCCATGACAAAATAGACAACTGTCAAGTCCACCAATGTGTACAATGATTAAAAGTGCAAGCATTTTGGGCTGTTCTTGTTTCAGTTAAGGAAGCCATTGTCAGTTGAAAATCTGTTTGACTGGTTCCAAGCCAGCATGCGGACACTGTTCTCTGTGCCGACGGAATCCGCGCCGATACTTGTAGGTCTTCCCACAGGCACATGCAAAGCACATGCTCCTGTGCATACCCTCGAAGTGGATGTTCCTATTAGTGATGTGTGTGAACGTCTTTCCACATTCAGAACACACAAAATGTCCGGGCTTGTCGAGGGAAGAAGGATAATTCCCAGATTGTAGTCGAGGTATATTTTGTGAAACTTCAAACCTGTTGATGCCAGTAACCAATTCGTGGAATGTATTGCTTCTAAAATACTGCCGTGAACTCTCACCTGCTTGTCCTGAAAGTAATAAAAGACAATTGAATTCAGAGACCTTGGATTTGTGTGTATCTGGATGCATTCAGTAACTCAGAAATCCTTCAATCAATGTAATCACTGTATGTAGGCTGCCACGATCCACACATGTACAAATGTGTTGTTTTCTAACTCTACAATGTGTCAATACATAGCTAATAATCACTGCTGTGAGGACCGTCACAAGTCCATCTGTTGATACCATCCTAAAACTTTACCCCAACGTCAATGACTTTTACCTCAGATTGATCACAAATAGCTACAATACATACTGTACACATGTCAGGATTATTAAACTATTCTTGTATGTGTGCACATTTTTCCTTCTGAATACTACCTTCTAGAGTCCTATGTTTTAATATTCGCATTCCATGTTAACTGATCATCATGATGCTTTGTGTATTTCTACATACCTTATTTCTATAGTAGCGAGATGTGGCACAGTAGTTATCGAGTTGTACTATTGATATAGATCACTGGAGTCGACTCTATCCCATGGACAATCATCGATATGGTTGGCAAGGATGCATGCGTGTGGTTGGTGCAGTTACCATTCTTACAATACATAGCTGTGTGATCCTAAGTCTCGGTTAACGAGGTTACACATACTACGGTTCAAATCCAATGATCGAGATTCTTTCACCTGCTGCCATAAATTATTGTTTCCAAGACAGTATCATCATCTTTGTAAGTCTTCAACCATTGGAGATATACAATTCAATCACCTGTATCAAGATTATTAACCCTCTCCATGCTGGAGGCAACCTGAGATGCCCTAAACATCAGTGTATGTCAATAATTGAGCAGGGAGAGAGTTAATAAGCAGAGTAGGTGGGACCATAGGAGTTCTGATCATCTTTTCTTCATCTGTATAATGCAATAATTTGTTACTGGATCATTACAATTATAAATACTATGAACTTGGTTTCTGGGTTTCATTTTAAGATATAATAATCATTCCTTCAGATAGAAATCACAAAACTGTAATAAAAGAAAAGTTATTTATTTAACCAAATTTAAATAAAACACAAGTGACATGGAGTAAATCTATGAACGAACCAGCGACATATAAATATTATCTTTCAACAAAAAGGATTTCTTCTCAGATTGAATATGAACAGTTAATAGTAAATATCATGAAATGAAAGATCTTGCTTTAATTGAATAAAAGAAATATTAGAACATTATTGGTAAATGAAAATTATCGATAAATCCATCAAAATTATTTTATAACATGAACATATGGCAGGATAAAGAATGCTCTAAAAATACTGGGGCACTGAAAATATTTTCCCTTTCAATCCAACTTGCAAAACTGGTTTAGAAACAAAACAATACTAACATATCAGAGGACTGGAAAGAGATTTTGTTAGGTCACATTGGAACACAGAAATTATTTGTATATGGCAGGAATGACTTGTGAGGCTAGAAGGCAGTTCTTCCTGGGTATCCAGAACCTCCACTAGTGCCTACAGCAGCCGACAGACATGGGCGAGGCATCCATATCAGTATTCTTTGTTCCAATCATGAGTAAACAGTTTACCATATCAATCACACTGAGAAGTTCCTTGACAAGCTCCACAAGATTACTCCAATTTTGAGGTTCTACAAATTGCTGGAATGTCCAATAAAGGTACTTGTTCGCCATTGTAATGCCCTTAAGTCAATAGAGGATGTGTGCAGAATTGTCCATATTCTGAAAGCAGCAGAGAGGAAAACCCAAGTCTCTCACTAAGATGTTCATGGATACATTCACATAATTGTTTACAACACTACCGAATACAATACAACTGTCATCAATGGGCATTCAATTCATAGTTTCAAATACAGACTACCCATTGATCAGTTGGAATGCTTTGTAGGGCCTGATGCCAAGGCTATTGAACACTTCTGTCTATGTTGTCTGAATCCCCAAGGGTATCTGTAGGACCGGCCACAGGGGCAGGAATACGTCACATTGCCATGGACGGCATCGATGTGGGCCTTCCTGGTGCCACTCTGGGTGAACACCTTACCACACTGATCACATTTGTAACCAAATTGAGGAACAGCTTGAAAGACCTCAGAAAATACGCTTCTAGTTCTCCCATACAAGTTTGCAAGCTGTGGTTGTGGCAAAGAAATTCTTGAAAATGTCACTTGCTCATCATATGCCTCAGCAGCTGCACCTTGAAGCGTCCCCATGTGGCGATTTGAAAGGAATTTTCCAAATTCTGAAAATAGGGAAGAGTAAAGCTGAGTCTACAGAACAATACATCAATGCATCACAAAATATGCACATGAAATGTGATCATTGTTTGATGTAAATATTTGGAACAATTTCACCAACTTTATCACAAAATCAAATGACAATCACAGAAATCTGCCATGAACTTGATGAAGAAGAGTTTGAATCCCACATTCAAGCAATAATTTTCATCTCGTCACCTAACATCCTGCAATATTCTCAGCCTTCAGCCCATCAGTTCCAGGACATCCACCTCTCTTCCACAAAGCCACAAGCAATTCCCCCAATCAATAACAAAAATCATTCCCAACAGGTGTGTGTTAGTTGAAATGTTTCGTGGGCCCAGTTTCTAATGCTAGTGGGCATTTCTGCCTATGTTGTCTGAATCCCCAAGGGTACTTGTAGGCCCGACCACAGGGACAAGAATATGTGACGTTGCCATGGACAGCTTCTTGATGAGCTCTCCTCGTTTCCGCTCGTGTGAAGACCTTCCCACACTGATCACACCGGTACTGGGACACACCTGGATGTCCTTGAGACACAGGAGGAAGAGCAGCAAGGCTGGGGCTCCACGAGGTCACGCAACCACTGTTTCTTACAAGACTGTTTACAGTGCTATAATCCCTCACAGCTTGAAATGTATTGTCTGCCATCAACTGATTTAAATTGAAGAATCCATGACCTGCAAGCAACAAAGGACAAGTGAACTGGGTTGTTCCAAATTCATTCTCTTGGCGGATAGGTGGGTGGTGGTGGTGGTTTTGGGGTCATTTCATGATTTGTATGTGTAATTTTAATGTAAAAATAGGAAAAAGAACAGAACTAAAACAAAATATAATTGAAAAAACAATCGGTGCATAGTGCATGTTCAGTTCTGGCAATGAAACAGATATCTAAGAGATAGAGTACGGTCCACCCCAATAGATAGTGTATTAAAATATAGTTTTGCCCTGAACTATTATAGTTAAAGTGCAAATGCTTGGTTGATTTGGGGTCTAAAGTCACTTTCTAGATTCTTTCACAAATATCATGATTTGCATGCATATGTACTGCTTGACTAGTCTGGATTTCCACCAGTTTTTGTAGTGCTAGTTCACTTAGAACATCACGCCGCAGATAGAACAATGATACCCCACTCAGACACAGTACGAGGAGGAAGAGAAAAACAATACCTCAATACACTATACACGGGAGTAGAGTAGACCATAATCTATTCCTATTCTAACAATGCACATAATTGTTGAAAAAAGAAACATTGAAAATTCATCAAACGTCCGTCCGTTCATGAACACATAAACTTGGCCCTTTAACTGGCTGTTCCATCAATTTGGTGTCCAAGACATAATGTCATGCCACTGTGACATCATATATCATACATCAAAGCTTGTCATGGTGTTTGTAGTCATTACTAACAAGGTGGGTTAAAAGTAAGACTATAATGATTTTGGAATTTTGACAAGTCACTGTATCATGTAAAAATGTATTGGCAATGCTTTTGATAATAACTGCTTAGTTATATACTTTTCCCCCCTTATGAACTGTGAATTATTGATGTGTCAATTAAACATAGCAGATCAATTTTCAGTTAATTCAGTTGACATTCACAGGCAGATGGTTAACTAATGACAAAAATTAGTTGTACCATATTATCATCATCAGGACTAGCGTTCCAAAATGTTAACTGTAACCAATGAAAGCATTCCTTGCATTATGTGCATGGGGACACAGTTTTTTGTGGCGGCTGAATCCCCAGGGATATTTATAAACACGTCCACAGGGACAGCGATATGAAACATTTCCATGGACCGCATCCATGTGAGCCTTCTTAGTAGTAGCTCTGGTGAAGACCTTATCACACTCGTCACACTGGAAGCGCACTTGTGTACAGAGTTGGCTCTCCTTACTGCCACAGTCCAATAGTTCTGATCCTCTCCCAATATACTGGTCGAGGAATCTCAGACCAGATGGGAGTCCTTGAGAAGGTTCTCCTGAAGCACCTGAGCCAACAGCACCTGCATAAGGCATTGGACCAATGTGTTTAGCCCTTGAAAAACTTGCACTGGTTCCTACTCTGTCGGGCATAGCTTCTTTCGATATTAGATTTGAACCCAGATTACCATATCCTGCAAACAATGAAAAGTGAGAACTAGTTCCATGATAGATATGAGAGGCAGATAGACATGCATTTGCATTCAAAGATGAAGCAACAACACTGTTGAATAAAAGTTGAAACAAACATAATAACGTTATTGTCTTGTCCTTTTGAAGAAGGTAATAAAATTCATTAGTATTCACAGTCCAATGATTGATAATTGCTGATGTTACTAGTATGTATGTCATTGTTCTCCAGTCATCAAAATAAACCAGTTTGATTGCTACAATAGTTTGCATTAAAAATGTTATGTTCTTGTTATCCAAACTTGTTTTATGTCGTCTTTCGCGACTGTCATAATAAGGAAGGAATGTAGAGTCATTAGCACTCATTCGTGCTTCATAGAATGTTAGTCTCCTGACCCATAATGCTGATGGTACAATGAAACCTAATGACACAACAGTCATTCCTTAAGTAAACTTACAGTACGTTTCTCCTAGAAGCTTGGTATTGCAATGAGTTTTATCAATTTGGTATAACCTTTACCACGAACCAACCTATTCCTCATTACAACAATGCAGGACCACATGTTTTAATTCATGATTGTTTCAGGATCTCATCAACATGACCATATCTGATAATTGGGGTCTGTTATCGACTACAGAGGGCTTTGCATTGCTTATGATATATTATACGTGTGGACCAAGGCAAATATTCTAACAATATGTAGTGTAATGAAAATGTGGCAAAGGTCAAATATCAACCAGTGGAAATTTGGCAAATACAGGTTGAACTATTTTTCATATCTTGTCCACAAACCTTTCCAATGTTTCAAAGAACTGTAATCTTGACCTCAATTCTATAGTAAAATATCTGACAATAATACAATTAAAGATTACACAAAACCAGATTCAGAATATTGATTTATTGGATACTTCAAGTTCACAAGATTGTTAAACTGTTCTAATGGAAAATGTACATTGACCATGAGCATCACCCAACATATATACGTGAAATACAACTGTTACGTTATTAGATGGTCTCCAACCACAAGCTCGATATCTTTAGATCATGTTATCCACCTATTTTTGACAAAACAGACGACAACCTTTTGATAAGCAATGCATAGCACAACAGTGCATATATTTCCAGTCCTTATTGCAACAACAAGCATTTCAGTCCTCCACACTACTGGCTATGGAACTGTTTCAGCGGCTCCACTCCGACCGCGTGTGGGCAGGTCTGACGATGACGTCGGAAGCTGCACGGGTACTTGTACGTCCGACCACATGGACAGGTGTACGACACGTTCCCATGCACAGCCTCCATGTGATCTTTCCTGGTTCCAGACTGTGTGAACTCTTTGCCACACTCGACACACTTATAGCTTGTCGCCGACTGACTCGTCCGTGGACTCATCTCGGGATGTCCTGTGACAGAACCAGCTCGTGAAACACCTGAAACCGAGGAGCTGGATTTGGATTTTCTAGACCTATCTAGGTCACGAGCAAAGAATGCCAGGTTCTTTAATGGAGTTGCTGAGATCAATCCTTGATGATAAATGCTCATCATTTGGATATCTTGTAAAGAAGGTTCAGTCAGGAATGGTTTAGAAGGGATCATCCGGTTGTATCCAGAATCTGCAAGCAATAAGAGGAATTCTATTTCGAGGTGCAAAACTTAATATCAACTGAATTGTTACGAACATTATATATCATATACACATATACAAACATGGCCATTTTTGTGGGGACAAAACCAATTATCGAATACTGAACAAGTTATATCAGACATTGAATGACTGGAAATGAACCAAGTAATTCATTAAAGATGAAACACATTACATATACTAATCGGCCAAAATAAAGGAACCCTGACTGTAATGTTGGCAGGTGGCTTAATTGAAAAATCAATACTTTAGAAAATGGTGGTCCGTCCACCACCATGTAGCACACTGGCAGGCATACTCGAAATTAAACGACAGATTGTCGTTTTTTTATGCGCCGCCATCTCTCTTGTAGAGCAATGCACAGGTTATCGATTCAGGCTGACAGTGAATAATCTATCCTTCCTTAAACACCCCACAAATGTTCAGTTGACGAGATCTTGTGATTTTGCAAACCAAGTAAGGTAACGCATTCCTGGTCCTTAAAACTAACTGCAACATGGATTGAAGGGAGGCGAGCAGTCATCTTCAAAGCCAAAATTTAATCTATTCTGTGAGTCATGGGAACATCAGTGGGTCTCAAGATTTCATCAACTATCATTGACAAGTGACGTTGCCATGGATGATAACTAAATCTTATCTCAAATTGTGTTGTATTTCCACCCCATAGCAAGACATTGCCACACCCATACGAGTCATGTTCCTCAACAAGGTTCCTCCATTTTGTGTGCTTCGTATATTTGTTATTATTTCTCTTAATGTTCTACTTTAACATTTTGGGGAATATTCATACCAACACAATGTGTGCACTGTATATATCTGTAAAATATTTGTCCAATTGATTAATGGTAACCTTGTATTCTCATAATGCTGTACATTATTCATCTTATTGCAAGAAAATCATACTGTCAGTTTTATCTATCTTGCCATCTAAAATGTTATCATTATCGACTTGTGGTATAACTGGATTTGAAGAGATAACCAACCTTAATGCTCACATCACAGGTCTTTCTATGCCGATAGTAACTAGTCATATACTTGTACGCCTTCCCACATTCACACTCATGAACCAACTGATTGTGCGTTGCATTCACATGTCCGATTCTGCTACTATAATCTGTGAATGTTTTCTCACACTGAGGGCACTTAATATTCTTCTTTCTACCTTCATTATGCATCAAAACATGTTTCAACAATGGATTAAACCATTGAACATGTGTCTGTCCCTCACAAGACTTGTTCCAATGAGGTAAACCTGAAAATAACAAAGGTGTGGATCATTTGTTGCGTCTCTATGAATGAATGTATCTGGATGAGACATTGTATGATATCTATCTCTATTTTTTTTATTACAATCATCTTCCTTACAGTATTGTGGTCATCAAAACTAAAAGATTAATTTTCTAATGAACGTCATTCAAATGGAATAGTGCATGTGATAGTTCCATTTTCATCTGTTGATATGGACGTCTTCTGGAAAGGTTGTGATGCAGAGATGCCAACATCACTTACAGTTGATAGTAATTTTCGGAAGTAATTAGTAATACAAATTAGTAGTAAAGATGTGCCCATACATTCATGAAATATTCTTGATATTAGTGGTGTATTTTTGTGTTCAGTGAAGTGAAATATGCACAATTCTATATTGTAAATCAACGTAAATCATGCCACAAAGATGTTTATTTGTTTGTGCAAACCAGTCATCACTGAAGCATTGTCACAGTGAGTGAGTGAGTGAATATGGAGTTTAACGTCGCTGTGGGAATCTTTCACCCATTTGCGACGAGCATTGTCACAGCAACACACTACATTTTTCCAGCTTATGTCACGTTGTTTTTTTTCCAGTTAATTGTCAAGGACCACATGGAATACTTGGCAGCTATTTTTGAGTCAGGAAACATCTTTCACACACGGTCGAA
>JAUTBQ010146692.1:0-14793 GCA_032361185.1 Lepetodrilus ovalis | reverse complement strand
ACATGTTGGACATCCGTTGATTATTTTGGACTTGATAGGACATCCCTTTGGACACAAGATCTGCGGACACACTTTACATTTGCACGTCTGGCACCCATTGACGATCTCGTAGCCGTCAGTACATTTGTTTGTACAGGCTTTCGTTATACATACTGGCCCTGAAAGGTATCAATTTCTCTCATAAACATATCAATTATATATAATATCGTATAGTATGCGTTGGGTGTGGGGGTGGGGGTGGGGTGGTGGTGGTGGTGTGTGTGTGTGTGTGTGCGTGCGCGCGCGCGTGTGTGTGTGTGTGCTTGCGCGCGTGTGTGTGTGTGTGTGTGTGTGTGCGTCCGTGCACCATTGCATGATTCATGATTAACAGCCCCATTATTTGACAGATTGACTAAAATAATACTTGAAATTGACATTGACAGTAACATATATATATACCCCATAGTATCACATTTGATTTATATTTATTTTTACGTGTGTGTATATACATACCTGGAGTACATGTGTACTAGTATTTCATAATGTCCATTTGAACATTTATACCGCAAACTGTAGATATCGCTGAATATAAGTAGCAATCGATTTATTTCAAGCAAACGATGTTTATTGCATTGTCAAGATACTTGATAATAAAATTGTGTTGAATCTAAGACTCCATGTTCGATATAGACCTTAACGTTTAATGAATAGTGTTTACCATTAACTTAAACATAACCTACGCAAATCGTTACAAATATCACTAGCAAGATATATGTGTACATTAATAATAGGCAATATATTTAGGCAATGTATTTATGGTTGTATGGTCATGAATGCATATTGACTTCAGACTACATTCATCGATAACATACGTAGAAAAGAATATTTCACAGCCAAAAAGAAATGTGTTCTGTGAGATGTCCAAGACAGGACACCCAACGTAGATGTTCAAAAATAAACCAGGACACCCGAGGTGATGGTATCGTGTTAGGAATCTATTAGGTTTTTTTTTCTTAGGATCCTCGGACAGAACACCCATTTGATTGGCTATGTTGTTTTCGAAGAAAGTGAGCGCAAATGAATTATTTTTCGTCACAGCGGGGATCTTTCAAACAGATGTGACGATGAATGTTTAATTATAGTATAGATGGATTAAAAAGAAGTGTAGCGTGAAAAAAAACATGCGAAAATAATAGTTTGAGTAAAACTGAAGTATATAATTTATGGCCAACAATAGAAATAAGTATATGATGGTAAAACGTTAAAATGTTTGATGTAAACCAATTTTCTTTAAATAAATGAAAAGATGAGATCCCCAGGAACCTGTATGAAAATATGTTTGAGGTTTGTCGAGGAGTAAAACCCGGCACGTTGAGTTGCAAAGGATGTGCTTGACTGCGAGGGCCTCCATCAGAGTATTCCGAAAAGAATGATTAGACATTACTTTAGATGTGCATGCATACCTTTACTTTCTACGGAACTCGCCGAGAAAAACGCCAGGACCACGATTATCCCACATAAAGTCACCTTCAGCTCCATGTTGAACATTCGAATGCGTTCCTATGTTGCCATGTACTATTATATAGCTTTTGTCATGAATACGATTGGCCAACCACCAGCCAATGAGCATACAATTTTAGCTATGTTCGATCAAACTATGAATTAGCTATGGCATCCATTGTATATAATAGTATTCTAAACCATATATCGTACTTGTAAAAGAATACATTAACACGATGGTATCTATTTTCAGTGTGTCACTAGAAACCTTCCTTAAATATCCTGAAGGGAACGTGTGAGGAATGGATCCGTGTACGTACATCATTAACACGAATCTTTTATCTAGTCTTACAAACCTTTAGAAAACATACGACCGACAACTTCTTACAGTATGTATATATACTATCGTTTGGCAGGAAGTGCAATGACACCTCTATTTGTTATCTCGGTAAATACTTTATGGAATGAAAAAGATAAAACTTCAATTTCAGAACTCGGGGCTATATAAATATAGTATATTATTATTTTTTCATTATTATTATTATTATTATTATTATTATTATTAATTATTATTATTATTATTATTATTATTATTATTAAATAAAATCGGTTTACATTTTTTACTAGTAGATCTATTTTATGCAGAGGGACGACCTCCGAAAGTCGCAACAGACAAAAAAGTGGTCGTGTTGATATTGTTCTTCACACACTTGCATGGACACATTCAATCTTTTTGCCTGTTCCGCCCTCCCCCACCCCCCTTCCCCCTGCATAAAATTATACTCACTAAAACTAATTTTATTAGCATTCGGTTAGATTGTGAAAATGAGGAATTGATGAGTTTTTTGTATGTCATTCCATAAAGTATTTAGTAATTTACAGATATAATGTACCAAATAGGGATGCCAACGCATTTCAAGCCAGACTATAGCAAAACAGCAAGGCATTAGCATAACCTTTCTAACTATAACTACAATTTGTAATACTGACAAATGTATGTATCTCCTTCAAGCACCTATTGATATCAAATATTACCGAACAAAAAAATAAACTTGTATAATTTAAAATAAATTCCGACAAATATTGATATAATTATCTGATATGTTATATTTGACATTATATACCCGAGGGTGAGTTTATATATATCATACAATATCAGTCTTAGGTCGTTTAAGAAATAAATAACACTTTATAAAGGTCTTAATGTGAATAAACTAAAATGAATATGTGCTGTGGTGGTTAATGTTTATAGTGATGGCATTACAATGGTTAATTAAACAACCAAAGCTGGAATCTAATGGTGCGTTATCTCCTTCAATGGTGCGTTATCTCCTTCAATGGTGCATTATCTCCTTCAATATCACGGTTGCTTGAAAGAGGCCATTATTTTATAATAATATTTTTTCAAACCAAAGTACAAAACTATTAGTGATAGATCAATATAGTGATACTATTTTTTATAAATATATACATGTATACTAGAATCTATGTTGTGGATTATTCTACGTTTACCAAGTATTAAAGCAAAATAGTGGCCTCCTTCAATATCCTGTAGCAGAAAATCATAGCTGGTCTACTTATGATAGCTCAAGTATATATATATATATACACACACACATATATATATATATATATATATATATATATATATACTTTCCTTTAACTAGTAGGCCTATATATAGCTTTGACTTACGTGTCCCGATATCGTGGTCTTAAATATGAATATAAATCGTCCATGAATTATACGTATGTTTGGTAGCTATGTTTGGTAGTTACGGTCAATGAGTTACGGTGGCATACATACTGGAAACATATGTGAATAGCGACACTTATAAACGTCCACATTGAATGAACATTCCTCATACGTTTATGTTTGATATGTGCTAAACTACAAACGGTAGGAATATAAGAAACGTTAATAATTATTATAAATATTTCTTCCAAATAATATAGGTTTTATGAGCATCTATTAAATCTTGAATACAATCAATGTATTGATATCAATGTATATTTATAAAGATTCCGTTTATACAAATGCAACATGAAATACGTACACTATTTATGTATGTAAATACTATACAGATCAACAAACCTATCAATATTAGTATCGTGAATGTAACAAACGTGCAAACGTATCGTTTTATTCGGACTGTCAATAAATGACGTCAAATATAACTCAAGCTAATGAGTTACATCAATAAATTAGTGTGCGAAGGTTTTGAACTCATACCATTACATATAGCTGATCTCTTTAATGGGCAAATGAAGTGAGTGCGTGATGTATGACTGGATAACAGGTATTCCGGATAACGCTTTCACTTACTCACAGTAATGCGGACGAAGTGTCCACTGTTGTTTCTAAACTTTATTGTATAGCTAATGTACGAGGAGCAAGTCCCTCGTCATCGACAGACTCAGATAGTGGCCGAGGTGCGATATCAACCGTGCTACGAGGGTATTTGCTACGAGGGTATTAAATGTCTTAAATCATGACTACAAAATAATGCAGAACTACACAATCATTTAAGTTTCGAATTCCAAACAGTCATTCCCATTGTTCATTTAAAAAATGATCATGCTTTTTCCTTGACCTTGTTGTGATCGTGGGTTCGAGTCCCATGGGTTGCAAATATTTTTAGGAGACATCTACACTGAAAGTAGTTCCAAATTCCACTGGGCTTTATGTGCCCTTAATCGTGCTGTATATGTCGTATACTGCTGTAAGCTAGCATTATCCGGACTTTATGTTGATTTAAGTCATGTAATCCAGAAACAACAGCGGACACGTCGTCCGGATCATTGTGAGTAACTGTGACTGTGATCCGGAATAACCTTGATCCGGACTGCCGGACACACCGTACCTGATATTACACATTTACGTCCGTAGTGTCGAACCAATTGCACATGTTGTATTCAGCAAACTATGTATACTAACCTCCAGCTAGTTATCAATATTTAGATATTACATGTATGTATTTCACTGTATGTTTACTGAAATCGATATGAGTATCTGCAAGAGTAATATTACATACAACTCTTCAATATTTCCGGATACATTGGCCGGTAATCGGAATATCCCTGAGTGTGCTTCTCAACATCGTAACATACCAAAACAGACAGACACAAACAATTTATTTGATTCTCACATGTGTACAAGATTTACACCGTATATAAAAAATATATATGTATCATATAAAAGGTTGTGCATAGCAATTCATTATAAAGTACTGAAAGCGGGTAAAATATAATAGTAACTCATAACATTGGATTAATAAACGGGTGAATAAAAATAACACTTTGTAAAGTACATACATATTTGTGGATAAATAATAAAACACATTCATAGTATGCATACTATATATAGTTGTTATCCTACTCGTTGATAAAATACCGTAAATACGAGGCTTTGCCGTGTAGGATAACAACTATATCAAAACTCACCCTCGTAAATATGAGGCATTGCCGAGTATTTACGGTAATTTATCAACGAGTAGGATAACAACTATTAGTATATCAAAACACACGAGGGTGAGATTATATTTATCACCCATTAATGTAGATAATGCAATATGCTCACATGTAAGGTATAACAGCTGATAAATATTGCGCGTCTAGCTACCGTCTTCATATGTAACCACTACGATAGAGCTTTGCTTTGAGCTTCCACGAGAAGAACAGTCTGATTACTTGCCTCGTGTAATATTAAAAAAAAAATATTTAAAAAAAGAATTGTCAAAAGATTTGCACATGGGAGAAGTAATCCACTATGGATGCAAACACTGTGTACGTCATGTGAGGCGTATACCCTACTTCAACGTGTTCATAACACGTACCAATAGCCAGGCATTCTATGTAGATATAGTTATAAGATAATGTATTACAACATTTGTCAATTGTCACCAGCAACACAAAGGGTGGCCGCTTGTCGCCTATGCTCCCGTAGTAATAGTTAATGTAGCATAGCATACCATATGTCCTGGTGGCCTCTACAAGAAGTTCCTCCCTGTGTGTTCTTGCTATGCTAAAGGTATAATATCACAGATATTTATGGTTGTTTTGGACTAGTTCTTAATTATACTTGCAAAATACATTCACTTGACATACATGTAATGTTTTTTTACTTTAAAAAAACAAACTATCCACCGTTGTATGGTAGGCAACATTTCAACAAACCGTTTTGGACTTTGCCGTTTATATAACAACCTGAGAAATCCGATCCAGGTAAGATAACGTCTTCGAGAGGTTACCGCCTGCATCTACACAACATCCAAGAAATAATGGTTTAGGCATCCTCGGATCAAGAAACGCTCATTCGATGGGAGGTGGGTCAAAATTACAAATCCTGCAGTTTGGATTCTTTGGTATGCCTTCTTTCTTACTATGCCCTCTACCTAGTTTCTTTACATACTTAAAGTATACTATGTCCTCGCCATATTTTCGTTGTAGTCCACTGATGTCCACATCCTCCGTGAAGAAGAATTCAACGTGGAACTTCTTCGCAAATACAACTTTCACCAGCTTCTCAGCGTCCTTCTGCAGAGGGGCGGCCATGGAAGGAGTGTCGTTCCAGGAGATGTTCTCTTGAGTTTGTGCTCTCCGAAGGCTGGCAATACCAGTGCTTGTATTGTTTTGATGAGATGGACATTCTCCCTGCTCAACAGTGACAAACGGGTTGTTTTCCAAATCCAACTCTAGTAGTCGCCCTTGGCAGAAAATATCTTCAGGCGAGCCTGCTCTTGTCAAAACCACAGTCACATAATGTACCACTTTATGGCAATAGAAATCAGCGAAGTACATTCTCGTATTTGACCTGATCAGTTCTTCAACTGGAAGGAAAAGTCTTTTGTTCCCGTAATATGAACCATACATAGATCTTTTAAAATGTGGACTGAAAAAAAGACCATAAATCGTGTTGTTGATGGACGAATATGGATCGCCATTGTCATCTTTTATGTATTTAGCCATCAGTCCAGATTCCAGGTCCATTATTTCCGAATAATATTCCTTTAGTTTAGTTCTGTGCATTTGAGAAATGCGACGACTTCGAGAACATTTTAGGAATACATTGGCTTTATCCATCAGAATCTTGAGATCTTCTTGCGTCATGCCTGTAAATTGATTGTTCAAGAATATTGATATTTTTAGCGAATGCATCTTAATTATTTTGTAATAAATTTACAAGTAATACAGGATTCCGTGTTCTAAATAGCGGACATATTTGTATTTTCCTACGTGTAGTTGTTATATGCAAGAAATGGATGCCAATCTATTTTGCATAGAACGATATTTTGCATAGATAGAGTCTACATGTATGTTCGGAATCCACTGATATAAGCTACACGAGCGGTAACCTTTAAACAGCTTAGATTTTTGCTTGACTTAAAGGCATACTATCACAGATATGTATGGCCGTTTTTTACTAGTTCTTAGCGACAACTACAAAGTACATTCACTTGACATACATATAATATTGTTTGTACTTCCAAAATAAATTATACTGCTGTACGGTAGGCAAAATTCAATTTCAACAAAATGTTTTGGATTTTACTGTTTATATAACAACCTGAACAATCTTAGTTCTTTGTCCTTCTTTATATTAACGCAAGAGGACATAACTCTCAAATGGGTACGATGAAAGAACTACGATTGCTTCATATATCATGAATACATCAAAGACAAGATTATTATTAGTCAGGACTAATAATTATTATAAAATATGTAATTTATTATTAATATCAAGTGTTGAGGACTTAGTATATCAGTTAATAACAACCTGTGCATGTTACAGTATGTTCCATTTTCTCTTCTTTTAATCCCCACTATTCACATTAATGTATGTAGACACGCTCCAAAGAACAATAAACGTATATAGCGCATATACGCGCGTCCATAGAGACGTCACACTATAACAGTCTCCTGAGGATCGTCCCCAACATGGAGACGTGAAACTTCAAGTAGCGAAAGACCGTGTCACTACACTAGATATGGTCGGTAATTCTCATCAGCATAGTAATTATAAGTCTTACAGTAAAGGCATTACATATAATTACGCCCCATAACTCTGTTAAGCTACCATATCCGCAGGGCTATCATACAGAAATATGATCTAGGGATATATAGGTTTTTAAAAAAATATTGATAGCCTTTGCCCCCACACCCACCCCAAGTGGTACCAATATCCAAATGTTGAGGGCCTGGCTCATACACTATAGCGGATACGAGAGCTTCGAGAAACTAAACACTGGGTGGGTCATCCTTGCATTCAATATGTATTGATTACGTTAGCACTTCATACATTACCCCTGGCACACATACTGGGGAAAGCTCGCCCAAACAACCAGCCAATGAAATCAGTTTCCCGATGAAATCGCGGTAAAATCTATCCAATGAAATATATGTTTTCAGTGTTCTACTTATAGCTCATAATATAGACTGCGCGAGTTTTTCCCTAGATTTGTGAAAACGTAATAAGTACCTCTAGGGTACTAGGATGACGGTATACGGACCAAAAAAACCTTGGACATAAAAAAAACCCGGACAAAACCTATCCGGACTAAACCCCACCTGGACATAATCCCCCCAGGACAAAATCCCACCTGGACAAAACCCCACCGAATACTGGTTATGATAACATTGTTAGCATTTTTAGAAGCATTAAATTTGTTAGTGTTCCTTATATAAGCCATTCAATGTGAGAAGCCGCTCAATGACAGTTAAGCCACTCAATTGCTTAATTTAATCAATGTACATGAAAGGACGGTTTATCATCAATGTGAGCAGGTGCTCAATGTAATGAGAGAAGCCACTCAGTTAATGAATGTAATCACGTACAAAACAGAGATTGGTTGATTGATCCTCAGTGTGAGAAATTGCACAATTAATTAATTTAACCATGTACATGAACAGAGAATGTCTATCCTTTGTTGGAAAGAAGCCCCAAAACACCTATAACTATGGAGGTCTCATTTAGTCACATCATTCACACCATCAGACCATGGAGATGATTAAAAACAACAAGGATGGCATCAAAGTCATTAATAATGGGTTTATTTACACACAAAAAGAAAGTGAGCAAAACAACTAATTAATAAATGAATATGAATAACTAATATAATTTTGTTGGGTCTGTAGGCAAAAATTACTATGGGGTGCTTTTTGTCCAGGTGGGATTTTGTCCTGGGGGGATTATGTCCAGGTGGGGTTTAGTCCGGGTGGGTTTTGTCCGGGGGGTTTATGTCCAAGGGGGGTTTTGTCCTACATCCAATATGGCCACACTAAAGATCGTGTTTCGTTATAGTATTACGCAGTCGGATAATATTGCGTTTCTATCATATATTTATCGGTAGATTTGTATGGCTTAATCTATGAAACTGTTTACACTTCAACCTAAAATTCAACACATGCATCCTTTATTCGTGTTTTAAAAGTATATAGTTTAGTTTGGGTCTAGTCCTGAGATTATTAAACGTTTTTAATACGATGTCATGCTTTGTTCATAAATCCCATATACGATTTGAGCGTGAGCATGAAATCGTACTCCAAAAGTATCGTAATCTCGGAGCCCGGAGTTGTGGGTGATTCCGTGATTATTGTTGCTGGTTGCCAAGATACTGCCGGAGTCACATGTCCTGTCATCATCAGAACCTTGTTCTGAGTAACCCTGGTATTGAATAGCATAAATAGATATTGATTAACAAATAGATATTGAGCAGCAATAGTTATTATCGTTATCGGGTAAAGCATTCAAACATTGTTAATTGTGTTTGAAAGACACTATGTCATGTTCTGCAATTGACATTCAACTAACCACAGAGGGTATGGAAGAAAAGTCGCTAAAGAGACATTTGAGATTTGTAATTTAAGTCTTTCCTAGGAGATTATTTCTTTTTTTTCTCCATGCAATACTAAATACAGTAGGCACCATGTAATACCGGTAGTCTTTTTTTCTCCCGATATTAAACAGTTGTCGCATAATACTCTCTGTTTGGTTGATGTTACTCCTTCGTTATATCTTGTCGTTCCTACGATAAAGCATGTCGTTCTTATGAAGTCATGCCATTTTCATGAAAGACTAATTCATTCACACATATTCTGTCGTTCTAATATGATAATCTGTCATTCTCATTGAATTGGAAGACATTTTGAATGCAGACATAGTGTATTTGCCGAATTATTATTTTTAAATACACATATATTATTATTATTATTATTATTAAGTACTATTACTATTAGCATAAAGAGATAACCAGCAGTAACGGCTGGCAAATATAATGTGGATAAAAGACAGTTTTAACGGTGATTATACCTCCTACAGGCTTAAACCAAATTTGATACAAACGAGATATAGGATATCGTAGGAACCAGATATAATAACATGTCATGTATTTAGGGACTTTTCGGGAATAAGACCAAACATCCCAACTACGAGTATAATGCATGTGGAAATAGATAAGACACTCGCTTAAGACATCTAGAGTAGATGTAGTAATCTAAACGGTGATATTTTTTTTTATTCTATTCTCTTTGGTAGCGATATCTTTGCAAGCCTTAAAGGCATACAACCACAGATTTCAATGAACGCATTACACTATGTTTGAGTATAAAATGCAAACTACATTCATTTGTGATACTTATCATCAATTGATTTATCGTCAAAATCACTTTCGTTGATCCTAATTGTTGGGAATTCAATCTAGCAGCTACTGTATATGTTCCAAAAAATATGATTTTCTTTTAAACTATCGAGTATTGGGGAACAAGTACATCAGTAAATAACTTTTTTTTTGCTGGACAAATCAAACCTAAGTAGTTTTAGATAGAAATTCGTTTGTCTGATATATAGGTAAACCATCTGTGATTGTATGTTTTAAATGTCGTTTAAATGAAGTCATTTATTTCGTTCAGGATTATATTATTTTTAAATTAACGATTCATTATACATGTATTTAGTTCTTATTTGTAAATAACCACTCATTATCTTGTGACAGTGTGATATTTGCTATAATATTCTTAACGCGGTCTGTTCTGTTTTGTTCCGTCCTGTAAATAATACCGTCTCAATCAAGAGTATTGTTCTATAAAACCGTGGCGGGCCCACCTTAATTAGTCAAACGTATTGGGCTCCAGCTTAGTCAAGTTAATAATAATCCAATTCACTGTATAAACATGGCAATGGGATTATCGTTATAATTAGTGCCAGGTATCACAATTCGGTGGGCATTGTTTCAATCTTGCAATCACAGACCTCCACTCTACTGTAGCTCTACTTATTTATCTAGTTTGTATGAATGTTTGTTCATATCCATAGTAACGTTATATGGGTATGTACGTGATAATTTAATATGTCATCATGATCAGAAATGGACCAGGTAACGTCTACAGGGAACCAAGATGTGAGAATCAATTGTATATCTTCAACTTTCAACTTCAGCTTTTTATTTCCACGTGGCCACTCACAGTGGTACATGGTATCATCACAGGACTTTGAATAAGCATAATGCAATAGTATACCAGCTATATAGTACATATTGATAGGTGGTATACTATTTTATTATAATTATTCAAAGTCCTGTGATATTTTGAAGTTGGAGTGGAGCTCCTTGTATGCCATGATGAAAATAAACCATCAGCAAAACAATTCAATATCTTCATGGAGGATAGTGTAGAGTTGCATTTACGTAAAAATAAATGTTCTATACGTTCAAATATCACTTTAAGATTGAGTAAATGAAGCATGCAAACATTCCGAACGGCCACAATAACTCCATGCTTCGTAATGTTTTTATGGAAAGTGTAGTTTGCATAAATGTCCGTGTACTCCGGATGTTAAAGGGGAGGTAACTACATGAACTGCTGGTACATACTCTTTTTCATATAAGTTTTCATTACCGATGGGTGTCAAGAATCTTTACTAATAGCGGTGACAGTATGCTTTGAAACCTACCAAACTGGAAAAGCACACGTATGTGTTGTTGCTATGCGTTCACATACTAGTACATAAGGCAAATTAAAACATTTGTATTATTTTATTATATGCATTATTGCACACATATGCAAAAGCGTGCGTTCAAATGATATGTGAAACAATTGGATTACTACTAGGAGTGTAACCATATTAGCATACTAGTAATGCATATGCATCTACTATATCTAATAAAAAGAAACTTTTTTTAAAGATAATACTGTATACAAATAGATTAATATTGAAATATTTGTCAGTGTATACATACACGCGCATTATCTATGTTAACATAAATATTCCCGGAGTTGGTTTCATTATACCAAATTCTAATATGTCAAAGATCATTGCATGGAACCCGTGCTACATATAGGGATATTACCAAGACAAATCGCATGTAATATATTGTTGTGAAAATGGGCCCCTATCATACGAACATATACCTAGGATATTAATGTTTGCTCTATCGCAGGTAACTTATTATAATATAGCTTTGATATAAATCACTACTCTGCATAACATTCGAACCTGACACAAGTCCGCCATTGTTTCCAGATAATGTCTGTCTAGAATGACGATCAATAGTACGGCCAGGACACTACAAGTATCATACTAGTAGTCAATACCTGTAATCATCACTGTCTACAGGTGAAACATTTCAAGACATCAAGTTAACGTTCTAGTCTCAACTTACCTTAACTTTCAAATTTTAGGAAGAATACAATGGTGAATTTAAATCAGCTGCCTGTCTAACCGGGTGTGCGTCAACAGTATACAAGAGGCGATCTCCTACTGCTTTAAAAGGAATATTGATCTCTGCCCAATCACAGAATACTGGCGTTCTGGAACCACGCACCTGCTCTTCTTGCAGTCACGCACACATCACAAACCCTTTGTCGCACTTAACTCGTTTCATATGTACAATGGCTGCGCGATGACGAAATGCTTAAATAATGAAAATGTGATCCCACATCGTTGAAAGCAAATGTCGACATTAATTTCAAATGCTGATGGATACACTACCGCAGTAATATGCGGTCGTATATGAATGTTTGAAGACCATCAATAATGTAAACAACGATTTCCTATGGGAAGTATAGTGGGCAAGCAGATAAATTGTCCCACTTGTGTACGGTATTTGTCAGCAAACTGACCCGTCAGTACTACTGGGCTTTGATTCATGCGAGCGGAAGTCGCTGTTGATGCGTTGTTTGTTGATTGCTGGCGAATACAATGATAAATCTGTGTATATATTTAGAAATAGGTTAACACAATTATCGTTAGATTTACACCTACCAATAGACCATTTAATTTAGTTTCAATGTCTGTGAGATACATTATAAAGGCATATTATCACAGTTGGTTGACATAGATAATGTTCAAACGAATTGTTATCTGCGACTACTTCAGTTTGACTTGTCCACCCAAAAGTTATTATTTACTAATGTACTTATTCTCCAACACTCGATAGTTATCACAAATTTCAGAACTATTATGAATAAGGTTACGAAACATTAATTATACAGTATATCTTGTCTCTGGTCCATTTTGAGTCATGTCCCCTTGCATTAATATATTAAAGCAAAATAAAATACGACCACATTCAGGTTGACGACCGCTAATTTATACACTCGATTCAGACTAATGTGCGGTTATATCGGAAGTTTGTCTACCATATGCATACAGCGGTTGAAATGTTTTTGGAAGTACAAACATGGTTTTATGTATGTCAAGTGAATGTACTTTGCAGTTGTAGCTAAGAACTAGTCCAAAACAACCATAAATATCTGTGATGTTATGCCTTTAAAACGACAACGAATACTGGGCATTGGGACATATAACTAGACGGGGTATCGTTGGATCTTGGTGTCGGTGTTTTGTGGATTAGGTCCTCACTGGACGAGCTTGAGGAACTGCTGTTTCATACGCTACATCCGTTATGGATCCACTGGGTATGGGTTGTAGAAGACGTCACCATCGTGAATATAGCGTAACTTGTGTGGAAGCGACCCAAATCGCTATTCTAGAGAGGAACGTTTGAGTATAATCCGTATAACGAGAGCATTAACATTTTCTGAGCCTACATTTTATATTATATAATGAATGTATTACATGTGCATGTAGGTATACTGTACACAATTGGTTTCAAAATTTGTTAAATTCGCGTATTCTCGAATAGACGAAGGTAGCTGTGGTGGGTGTGGATGGAGGATAGAAACTCACGTCTTCATAATAGAAATGGTTCATCCTTCAAATGCTATGCCTGTGATACATCTACATGATACATTAACGCCACCGCACGCATTAACTGGAGCACGTAACTGTAGCCAACATTGAGTAAGTCGTGTTTGTATTGAGTACATCGTGTTTGCTACACCCTGATACGGTAAGTCGTGTTTGTATTGAGTAAGTCGTGTTTGTATTGAGTAAGTCGTGTTTGCTACACCCTGGTACGTGAAGTCAATCCGTCAACAGATTTACAAGTATTAATCCTGATGCGGGTAATCAATATGTTACTGAGTTATCTAACATGCGTCGATGATTTCATCAATAACTCAGTTGTGTACGTTGCTACATGTATACATACGCTGTAGAAAGTACATACGGTATGCCTATTCACTGGTCATTTTATATAACCGGGAGACGAGGGACAAGTGCATACTAGAGGATAAGACAATGGTATCGAACCTGTCAACTGTGCTTTAGATTTATGGAACGGAAGAAAGTAGCCTACTTGTCCTTTGTCTTGCACTTTCTATATAGTGACGGAGTGTAGGCTATATAACCCAATGTGTAATATACCTCAGTTTTTGAACTGCACATGACTCATCGTAGATCGAGATACTATATAGAGCTTTGATATAAAATCTAGATGCAGGTGTATAACCGTCGTAAAAAGTTTTTCATATGAAACTGTAGAAAGGGTAATTTATGAAGATGCATCAAAGACCGTATTATTGCCTTGGTATCTTGCCTAGCTATCAGACATAGTTAACTGTTTGTTTATCGCCAGTATATATAGGTAGAACGTACAGTTACGTGCGGGCGTGTGTGGATCATGCTTGTCTTTAACTTGCCAATTTTGCATGAAAATGTTTTTAAAGTTTGTGCACGTGTTTCCTCGGGCTGATCACGCCTTGCTCGTTTTATTCCTATCATATTATATACAATACTGTTTTGTATTGTTCTACTATAACACAATAAATCTGTATGCTATTAATCAGAATTTGTAGAACAATGTACATGCCAATAGCTGGACTACCTCTCACGTACTTATGCAACATTAAAGGCATACAATCACGGTTGATTGACCTAGATAATGACCAAACGAATTTCAGTCTGAGACTATTTACGTT
>JAUTBQ010146681.1:0-14795 GCA_032361185.1 Lepetodrilus ovalis | reverse complement strand
TTTCAAGTACCAGTTCCATGATCAGGTAACAAACTGTCCAGGATTGTCCACCTGTCCGGAACATGTACGATTCACAGGACAGGTGAATTAGCCCAGAATAACAAGCCTTTTACCTACAGTTACATGTCCGAAATGGCACAGGTGCCTCAAAAAGTTAATGTCGAGCCCTGTTGTCTATTGCCATGCCTGGGTTAGTGACCTGGGTATACTTTCACGAAGCTCTCTTATCCACTAAGAGACCATAGCGGTCTATTTGCTGATAGCTAATGCATTGCTAAGAGAGCACTTAGTGGATAGAGAGCTTCATGATAGGATACCCAGGTCACTAACCCAGGCATGGCAATAGACAATTGTGATTTCAGAAGTTGCAGGACCCAAGTCCAGTCCATAGCAAACAATTTGACCACTGGACAAATAAATCAGCGGATTTCTGTGGATGAGCAGAAAAGTGCAATTACCTGCTGACTGGCATGGCTAAAGTCAAGTGGAGATGAGATGCCATCTAGGATTAACAGAAACCTCTTACAAGATTCTCACCAAACCCAACTGTGGATGAATGTACGACATCTTACCGCAGACCGGACAGGTGGGGCTTCACTTCCACCTCCTCTTCCACCTCCTCCTCCACCACCTCCTCCACCATCTCCACCAGCTCCGGCGCCACTGGCCATCCCGGGGTTCAGAGCAGAGGTGGGAGGCGAGGTCAGTTCCGTAATACTGACACCGACACGCAACATCTGGACGTCCGACCTGTGATAACGAGGAGCGAGAAAAGAACACCTTATAGCACCAAACAACACCACGCATTAATCTAGAGCCCCGTAACAGTAATACTTATTTTATTAATTTTTGCAATGGGGTTTAGAGTCGCTTTCTAGTATCTTTCACTAACATCACGACTTGTCAGTTTAGGGCAGGAGGAAACCCGCAACATCCGTAGCACTGAATGTTACAGTAAACCTGCGAGTACTGGCTGGTACTGACAGACCAAGGATGATAACTCTATTGCTGCGCTACAGACAGTACATCAATATCGCAACAGAAAGGCAACTTCTGCGAATATTGATGCCGGGCCCCCTCAGGGCAGGATTTGAACTCAGGACCTTTGGCTCCAACGTTCTACCACTGCACTACATCCCGCTCCAACAGCAATAACATAAGCACACATACACAACGTCTCTGGGGATGAATTTCTCGATGACATCCGGTTGTGGGTGAATTCCGCCAATGTACATCTCCATTTCTTTCTTGGCCATGATAACGTCGGCCACCATATTGCACGTCCTCAATACATCTGGCTCTTTGGGTTCAGGGAAAAACAGTCCATCCTCAACTTCCTCCGAGTACCCCATCATCTTCATGAGATCTTTACCTCCCTGCAGAAAAAAAGAGAGTTCAAACCCTATTTACAAAGAATGAGTGCAGCCTCTACAACAGGTAAATCAATTTCCTGTTTTTCTCTTTTTTTTCTCCATCCAATATCTTTTAATGGTTATCATCATGGTGATTTGAAATCCAAACAATTGTACTTAAATTTAATAGATTTTAAAATAATATATATTATTCATCTGAGATATTCATTAGACCTTTACTGCCCTGCATGAAAGAAAAGTTCAAATAATTGTATATCAATTTCCGAGGTTTTTCTTTAATGATGCTGTTGTACCAAAATGTATATTGTTCATGTGACAACTATTCTCTCCCTGCAGAAAAATAATCTAAAAGAATTTACTATACAAAAAAAGTAATTTATTCAGTTTATCTCAAAACAATTTTATCACAAAAATTGAGCAGCTTTGAAACATCCCAAAGTTGTTATTTCCTGTTATACTAAGTCCCCAACACTTGATATTTATAATAAATTCCATATTTTATTAAAATTATTTGTCAGGACAAATAATGATATTGTCTTTGATGTATTCATGATATATGAGAGTGATGTCCCCTTGCATTAATACAAAGAAGGATGAAGAACTAAGATTGTTCAGGTTGTTGAAATTGAATTTTGCCTACCGTACAGCGGTAGAAAGGTTTTTGGAAGTACAAACATGATTATATGTATGTCAAGTGAATGTACTTTGTAATTGTAGCTAAGAACTAGTAAAAACGGCCATAGATATCTGTGATTGTATGCCTTTAAGTTATTTTATAATCTAATCTATAGGTTACATGTATACGTGTCAAAACGTAAACCGTTTGTTAGAACATCCAGGCTCTCGGTGATTCAAAATGCAATGGAATCCCAGGGAAACCGGATGAGCACCAGAAACTGACTAATTTATACAATCCCTTGTCAATTGTTTTCTGCAGTTGGCAGGAGCAACTTACATGGAGGTTCATAATGCAGGCGGAGGGATACACTTCACCGTCGACAACACCAGAAAGGCATCCGAGGACGAACTACACGAATCCTTCCGCCAACGTCTGTGCAAGATGGCGCAGCATGGAACCACTTTGGTTGAATGCAAAAGTGGATACGGACTGGACACGGAAAATGAATTGAAAATGTTGAGGGTGATTGAACGGGGACGAAAGAGCGCGAAAATAGACATTTCCTGCACATTCTGTGGAGCGCATGCCGTTCCCAAGTAAGCAAGTTGATAAAACACATCATTGGTTAAGTTGCATTGATGCTTCAAATAAGCTACCATAATTCTTATATTCGATGTTTCAAATTGTATGTCGTATTCCTTGTTTCAATTAGTGACTCCTCGGGGGGAAAATGACAATTTGTTATCACTTTTGTTATTATTTCTGTTCTTACTTTCTATTAAGTGTTTGTTTCGCTCTTTCTTTTCTTTTGGGTACTATTGCATTGTTTACACTTGCTAATAGTATTTGTAGCGATACAATTTCAAATGTTGAAGCTTTTCTCTTGATATTTCTGGAAACTGCATTTGTATCTTACTAATTGTAATAATAGAGTATATAATAAATTGTCCATAATGACGATTCATATACAGAGATGAATTCTAAGTATAATATAAAGTTGGTATTGCATCACAGAGGAGGCACCGCTTCGGCAGCAACCGATGACGTCATCAACAAGCAACTTCCAGCCCTAACGGAATGCATGACATCGGGGAAGCTTCAAGTCGACAACATTGACGTCTTCTGCGAGAAGGGAGTATTTGACATCCAGCAATCGAGAGCTATTCTAAAAGCGGGAACGGATCTTGGCTTGCAAATCAACTTCCACGGTGACGAGTTGAACTGCTTGCATTCTGCAGAGGTAGGCTAGTATACACTAAACACGATATATTGTGGGATAGCTTTCTACCAAATTTTGAAACTCGACTTGACAAACCAAGGTATCCTTTCACGAAGCTCTCTTATCCACTAAGAGATTGGTAGCGCTCTCTTTGTCGATAGCTAATACACTGCTAAGAGAGCGCTACTAGTCTCTTAGTAGATAAGAGTTTCGTGAAATGATACCCTGGTGTAATTTTTTCTTCCAGTGTGTCTGAAAGGTCTTGAAGAGCATCTGGAGTTGAAATTCTTCTTTGTCAAAATAACGAGCTAAACTTCAACGGCATCATTGTAAACAACTACATGTACTTCGTTCTAACGATATATAGCATTCTGGGCTGCGTTTCACAACAAAAAAAAACACCTGTAGTTTAGTTGTAAATCGAGGTACAGCATACGTAACTTCCTGTTATGTTAAAAGCATGGCGCACGGACAGATTTTAGGCCAGAACTACAGTACAACCGTTTCGTGAAACGCAAGCGTAGATAGAAAGAGTACTGACAATATTAACGCATTGGTTCGAGATGGGAGCAGAGATAGGAGCGCTCGCCATCAGCCATCTAGAAGAGGTCTCTCCTGAAGGTATTCAAGCCTTGGCCAGAAGCGGAACAGTAGCGGTCGTCCTTCCAACCACGGCTTACATCCTGCGGTTATCTCCCCCTCCAGTCAGACAGATGATCACAGAGGGCGTTGCCGTTGCTCTTGGCACGGACTTCAACCCAAATGCGTACTGCATGTCCATGGTAGGTCTTCTCAGAGAAACGATAACTAATTTAAATTGCGTTTTGAAAACAGAGTGTAAATAAAGTTTACATGATTGTAGAATATTACATATCTCACGATCTGCATGTCAATTCTTGAGACTTAAATGCAGTGACGGGTTGCATACTGATGTATGTTTGATCAAATGTCTTGTCATTTCTATATGTAAATAAATAGGAAAGTACGAAATACAATGACAATGATCTATTATGGGTTGACATGATTAATAAAAACAAAATGTTGAAAGTACCCTTTGACAGTGGCTTTGCGAGAGTTTATTTAATTTTATTTGTTTCGTTTAGTTAAATCAATCATGGTCCTGGTCGTTCTGGTCCCAGGGGTTACCAAACATAATTAATACGATATCATAATCAAACACAGGTTTTTAAGAAAACTTTGAGTTTAATATGGCATCATTCTCAAGAAAGGTTCGTATGGTCCTATGGTCTCTTAGTGAATATTGAAGAGCATTGTGAAAGGATACCCTGGCCCTCGTGACGAACTGCTGTAGACGTTGTACACATCTACATTCAAAACATAACTTCCTAATTAAGTCGCCAATGTTCTATCTATGCTCATAGAGATTTGCAATCGGAGGGCCTTATCATAGTATTGCGAGAGTCGTAACGTCCTATGCATGTACGCATATCTCTTTCAGCGCCACGATCCTTCTCTGGAACAGGACACTGATCTGTGATGGTATTTCTATATCAGTGCATTAGATTAGACGTTATATTAGACTCTATATTAGACGTTATATTAGACGTTGTATTACAGCCCATCGTCATGCATCTGGCCTGCGTGAACCTTCACATGACGATGCCGGAAGCTCTGTGTGCTGGCACGTTGAACGCCGCGGCCGCTCTCGGGTGTTCCTCCAGCCATGGATCTATTGAAGTGGGCAAGGTCGCCAACATGCTTGTCTTGGATGCCGCCAGGTAAAACACAGAGGATGCATTCGTGCACTGTTGATGGTTTTAGGCAATACTGGGTATCGTTTCTCGAAGCACTTATGATCACTAAGAAATCGTAGCGCTCACGTAAGCGCACGAGCGCCATGTATAATAGATCGCTACGATTGTACATTGAGATATGGAGATCGAGAAAGGGAGAGAGAGAGAAAGAGAGAGAGAGAGAGAGAGAGAGAGAGAGAGAGAGAGAGAGAGAGAGAGAGAGTACGATATAACGAGGAGGGGAAGTAAATCATACGTGACAGCAGTGAGGGAAGGTGAGAACGGGAGAGATAGGGAGAGATAGTGTAGGTCGAAATAGAAAATTAAATTCATCCTCGAATCATAGGTCATTTAGCCTACTTAAGCGCGGCACAATGGCCTTTGTTTCGAGGATAAATTCAAATTTGTTCGTGTATTAAAAAATCCGATCTAGACCAGCATTTTAAAAACACACACCCATATCTCTGCCAGCAAACAACATTTTAATATGTTGTTTTATTGCAGGATGTTAAACTTTCCTTGTCAAATTTCAGATGGGAACACCTCATTTACCAGTTTGGATGCAGCGACGTCATTCAGCACGTCATCTGGCACGGCGACGTCGTCCACACAAAGTCATAAAATCGGCGACCCAATGTGCACATCTAATACACATTTTATCAGTATCATTACTGTCAGGTCGCATTTTCCTGTAAATACACAATGTACCCAGATGGGGTCAAATTGTGAAGATAATATCTTGCTAGATTTATTGTTGAATGAGAGAAGAAAACGCATTCATATTTACTAGTCTATTAAAAGCCTTGCTTTCCACTGGTGGGTTGCAATATATTCACCTTAATTCCATACAAGAAAACTGCAAAATATCCTTGACACTAAATGTCCAGAACAGTTGTAGGCTCGCTAAGATAAATCCGCTACAAATGTAAAGTTGGGTGAACGAATCACTTTATAGCTAATCGTATTCTCAAGTATATCTTGTGGCGATGCAGGTGTGTCATGCAATTGACTTATACTTGGAATGTGTAGCTAAAATTTGACTTACAATCATTTGTAGCTACAAGCTATCTCAGCAACTGGACTCGGGACACTAAATGTTACTATACAAGATTCTCATCAGGGTATCATTTCACAAAGCTCTCTTATCCACAAAGAGACCATAGGTTCGTAATTTAGGGGTCTGGGTATCCTTTGACGAAACTCGTTTTTCCACTAAATGACCTTAGAGCTCTCTTTGCATAGCATTAGCTATCGGCAAATAGAGCGCTATGGTCTCTTAGTGGATAAGAGAGCTTCGTGAAAGGATACCCAAGTCTGTCTCATTGTTTTTCTCTATAATGTATACGGTTTTACAACAGTATAGTAGAAGGTGTGTGCCTGTCGATTGGGCTTTCTCCGTTTCCGTCCCAACATTATGGAACACACTCCCTCGAGGCATCAAATCTTCTCCTAGTGGATCCGTTTTCAAGAAACAATCATTTGACTGAACAATCTCCAATGTACAGCGCCAGTGAGCAGCTATAAGGTGGAGATTAGGCGCTATAGAAATGCATTATTATTATTATTATTATTATTATGCTCACCAACATACTAAAAGTTATAAAGATTATGCAGCCCAAATATAACGTATCAGCTTCGCAATGAAACGGTGAAACATTGCTGTAACGTCATTCGCGCTACAAGATTTTCAAGTTTGTGTTCCTCAAAGAGGAGCCAAGACCATAAGTCACACAATCTTGGTGAGCATCTGGTGGCTGTCACACAGACGGGCGGACAACGCGTGTCTGTCTCCTAGGGTATATCCCCTCAATGTTCCCCTTCAATGTTCACCGTAAGTGTTGACGTCCATACATCACCTCTATCTCTGTCCATCGTAAACAACGTGTCATCGGCCGCTTCTGAGCATCTCAGCGACAGCGGCTCCCTCTGGTGGGTCGGCTCATGGTCTGTAATCGCGGGTCAGAGGTCACGATGTCGTAGATTACGATTGTGGTCAGTCTAGTTTATGTGCAGACGGGCGACCGACTCCGTCAATCGAGTTACTAGTATTTGGAGTTATTTCCCCTGTGCTCCAACTGTTATGTTGAGTGCCAAAGGGAAGTAAATCGAAGCAGTTGCGTTACAATGTTTACCCGTTCTTGAGACTCAACCATAACTATTTACTACATGATGCAAGGACAAGGTTGTATCATAATGTGTATAAATGTGAGTCGTGGATGCACTGTACTGTAACATAGAACATTATGTCAACAACCCATGATGACGTCTAGACAAGAAAAATAACGTCTAGATAAGAATCAGATACATCAACCTTCGAGATTACGAAAATATTTTAGTACGATGATTCCATGCTCAGTTGTAAATGTTATATATGGATTTGTGAACAAAACTTTGTTGGATATGAAATTGTACTCAACAATGGTTGGTAATTTCATGTCGTGGCTTCAGTAACTGCTCTTTCAAATAATATTATGCCTTGTGTCTGTGTTTTAGACACAAAAAAAGGGCAACACGTTTTGGGTTTTTTTCAGCAGTAAATTGTCAAGCCATGATAAGAGCGAAATACTATTTTACGCGGTTCTACATCCAAACACGCATGATCGAACTGAAATATGTGTATCTATTGTGTACAAAAATGACACTATCAGGCGCGATATTACGAAACTTGTTGAGTAGGATTTTAAGCTCAAAGTTTATTTGGGGATTTGTGAACAAAATATTGAGCTTGAAATCAGAACCAGATACCATACAATGGATACTCATACTGTCAGCGGAAGATAACATATATATTTTTATCTCGGTCAAAAATATACGACAATATATGAGCATAGAACTTTTCAACAACAGAAGCTCGTTCTGGAGCATCCCCTTTAACACACTCGGTAACCTTTAACCATTTTTCTGATGGTGAGGTCTGCAGGTGCCTTATTTTAATCTAGCAGCGATTTTTAATATTTATTCAACAGGTAGATGGTTAACGTGTACATTGATAAGAGGCAGGCGTTACGTACAAAGCTCTTCTGTCACATTTAGCAACATCTAATCACATTTAAGCTCAAAGTGTTTGTGACGGTCCGTTTCGCTAGTATATCCGTGTAAACTGTTTGTCATCCTCTTTCCATCACCCAGCGGGGGCACCCGTATTCGCCCTGCATCCTGGGGTGAAGGTCATTGCGCATGAGCAGTGCCAATGTATGTTGCCGTCTGCTGCGTGTCGCAGTTTTCGGTCGCTATATTTTCGGTGCGGATTGAAATGAGATGGGGGATACCATGGCGACATTTACGAGTATTCTAGAGTGTTAAGTGCCATTAGTAACTTTCCACTAACTGCCACTAATTCGTTTATTCGTTCCCGCTCCCCCTACTATTTCATTCCCCTTTGATGCGGCGACTATGAAGCGGAAAGGAGATGTTAATCATAGTCTCTTGCTCTCGTGAACAAGATTGCCAGAGATAGCAAACACAAACCTTTAAGTCACAAACGACATGTCAATTAAAGTATTGGACACTGTCCAGTTTTTCACGACGGCCAATGGACCGACGCGTGCGTTGTACATCTATCGGTTGACCAATACGCCCTTATCAACAAGAGCAGATCCAGAAAGCATTGGGTATAGCCCTTTCACACCATAGACATCATCTCTCGTCCATTTGCAATAAAGCGTGACGATAATAGATTGTTTCCAGTAGTATAAAGTGGATAAGTCCTCTCTCACACTTTTGGATTTTAATAAAACGGCTGTAAATATCGGGTCACGTGACCGTCAAGGTACATAAATCATACTTAAGCTCTCAGATGCGATATATCTATAATTCAAGTACAACTTACAGGACTGAGGGTAAAAAACTTTCTTCCGGTTGAACTCTACAGGGATTAGAGATAAACGGGCATTTGAAACCAATCCCAAGACATTACCTATCAAAATGTAATCCTGTAAATAAATACATATTTTTGTGATATTATTTCACGTAAATTGAAAGGGTTCGGCTTTGCGTGAACGTTTATTTACGTAGCGACACCTACTCGTTGCCGTACTCGATTTAAAATCCGTGTGAATCTAAATTACTCATTGTGAGACTAATGTGAATGCACTAAGTCATGGTGGTTGTTTTGGCCATTTAATAATCTCAAGACGTCTACATGTATATTAGCGCCATCTAAATAACTTTCAGCTTACAATGTTGCAGTTTATGAGTTTGAATATTTTTTGGCAGAATATGGGTGTGAACACATTAAATAATATATCTTCTATATCAAAAAGAACCGCTAATATCACATCCAACCCCGTCATTCAGAATTCCTGTAAAACTTTTAAAAATCTAATTTACATGAAATTCCATAATTGTTTTAAACCCACGCCAGAACAAGATGCATTTAGAAGTAAAATTATCGTTTCTTTTCAATTTCCAACGAGTGTATTTAAATCGCGTTTATTTAAACCGATCGTCGCACTTAGCCTTGTGGTAAAATATACCAGCATAGAATATAGAACTCTTCCTGAGAATGATTCTCAAGTATTGCATTATTCATATTAGTACACCAGTAATTCACACGGTAAAATTACCACAAAAGAGTACATCTCTCATCCTACATGAAATAGTCCAACTATTGTGGAGATTCTTTGTGCGGATTCTTTGAACTGACTTAATACTTCATATTCGCCGGGGTTTCTATTTTACTTATTAATAACTTATTTCTAGATGTTGGGTTTTTATTGAATTCGTAATGTTGCAAAACTTGAACCATGCCAATAACAGGGTTGTCTATGAAAGATAGTATAGAAATAGTATACGTTACGTTAGGTATTCAATTATTTCTTCATATATTTGTACAGATGGGATTCTGTCACGCTAACCTTTCACAAAGCTCCCTGATATATTCACAAAGAGACAATGGAGATATCGTATCCATTAAGATACCATTGCGCTCTCTTATCCACTAAGAAATCACATCATTCTTATCCACTAAGAGACCTTAGCGCGTTGTTATCCATTAAGAGACCATAGTGCTCTCGTATCCACTAAGAGACCATAGTGCTCTCGTATCCACTAAGAGATGCATAGTTCTCTCGTATCCACTAAGACCATAGTGCTCTCGTATCCACTAAGAGACCATAGTATATCCACTTTCGGTGGGTACGAAATTTGGATAGACAAGCTCAGGAGGACATTACGATGTCATAGGAAAGAAGTTGCGTTAAACGTGTGTGTATATATATATATATATATATTGACAGTAGCACTTATGTCCTTATGCGAACATCATAGAAACCCACTCCTTATATGTCCCAATAAAGAAAGTCTTATTTATGTGGTTAAGTATGTGATTAAGTTACAATATTAGAATATTGCAAAATTGTTTTCTAAGGAATATTTCAACATTGACATCTATATGTTTTAATTTTCGAAATGGGTAACTATTAATTAAGCTTGAAAACCATATAGCTTTACTTACCACAGGAAACTGTAATGGTCATGCAAAACATTATTGCGCGTATTCTACGGATGAGGGGAAGACGGAGGGTGTTAAAAATAATATATAATGTCAAGATGTAATTATTAAAACTTTCGTAACATAGATATCCCGAGATGTACTTAGCAGGTGTCACATTAACACCTGTACTAAGCATTATTGTGAAAGTAGCCGTAGATATAAAAAGAAAATACTAATAAATAAATAAAAACCGACACCATTATATCTAACTGTATTCACATATATTGTACCTGCATTGTGAAAACGCGTTAAAGGCCTTTGCCATGTTCATCTATATACGTCAAACAGACATGTGTTCAGCGTGTAGCTTGTGCACATGCACGATGTACCAGTTGATTACTAAACACAAATATACCTGACAGTTAATGTGTACGAGGAACAAAAGCGGGAAAGCTCCTAACGCGGAAAGAGGAGCCGGTAAGACGCTCTGACATAGATGCGCTGGTGCGAGTGAAAATTAGCGTCGCCGAAGAACAGCTCTGAAATCACCAGAACGAGCATAAAACCACGGGAAGCAGAGAGAACGCGGATAAAGATTTGTAACAGCAATATTTTCCAATTGTGAGTTTTATACCTGAACCGTGGGAAAAATAACACCCTTAATAAAAGAGCGATGTATACAGAAAGATTGGTCCCGTAGCGAGCCGAGGGGGTATTGTGGTCGTCATTACACCGAGCACCCCGGCGGAGCTACTGTCCGTGATGGTTTGTAGTTAAAACACACGACAATACAGTGTACACCCGATGGTCCTCCTTTCAATGCGCATTGCAAGTTGGAACACGATTCCCTGAGAATGTTAGATGTGTCACGTGACTTGTGCGCATACTCCATGACACACCTTTTTCTTTAATTTTAAATTAATTATTTTATTTTATTTTATTTTTTTGAAGATGGGATGCTTTAACTTCATGATATCAACTAAATCAGATCAGTATTTGATCTACAAACATGATATACAGATGTTCAAGCTATAATGGACTTCCTTTACCCAGTAGCAGTAGCAGTAGCAGTAGCGGTAGTGGTAGTGGTAGTGGTAGTGGTAGTGGTAGTGGTAGTGGTAGTGGTAGTAGTAGTAGTAGTAGTAGTGTAGTAGTAGCAATAGTTTCATCTGACTGGTCTTCGTCAATGCTACAACATTCTGAAAGCTAACAACATCAGACCATTCAGACCATTCAGATCATAAGACGGATACAGCTGCACACTCGTAGATCAACCCAAGTATAGTTGTATGTTACACGGACGTGTATGATGTTGTCCCAAAGGATCGAAAATAGCATAGAATAATGTAATCACGAAAAAGTAACAAAGCATTTCTCCCCGTCCAAATCCCAATGAAACGGTGTTGGTTCTTTTTCGCGTGAATTCCGATGTAATTAATGTCCTGTCATGTGTGCCCCGTTCGCTTATCCTGAAAATCATCTTCTTCACAGGAAATGTTTTTATTTAATCGCTCAATGTATTGAGTGCCGCTCTTGCTTCATCTCAGTGTTTTGACTCGTGCAAGGCCCCGGCAAAAAAATCAAGTCCGAGGTTGAAAGAAGAACTCGCGACGTGTGATTGGACTGCGTCGGTTGATGAACTAGCGCTCCTAATGGATATAACTTGGAGGCAAACTTCAAACGAGTCCATAATGGTGTGATCAAAATGTTTTGAAATTTTAAATTAAATAAAAGGCCGATTAAGCCATTGACGTGGGTTATAGGTTCTCTGCCATTTAGAAAACTATGTACTTTGATGAGTGCGGACAAAACCCAACAGTAATTTGCAAGATTGAGAAAGTGCTCGCTCGATATAGATCTGCTTTCAGCTATTTTTAAAGGTCTGTTTTATCAAGCTACTGCCCAGAAAACTAATCATACAAATAGCATGTATTGATTATATTAAGCAACGTTTCTACATTAGCATTAACGTAAAACTGTTGTATGAGTGTCACATACACCTGTAGTGGTGCATACTTGCCAAAGCGTAAAACAAGATTCATAGAAGACACACCAGGACGTCAAGATATATGCTGTAGAATGTAATCTGTTGTCATGCAAATAGTATCCACACCACCACCTTCCGGTCACGTGCGTACCTCCACACTGCACTTACGTCCACACGCACACGCACAACACGCGCATAGACACGAACATTACACGTATGTATCCAACTATTCAAACTGAACACACACGTGAAGCATGAAGTTTACACCTTAATGTCATCTTGTTAATGTTAACACAATACTAGGGATATACTAGTACTACTATTACTAGTACTACTGCTGCTGCTGCTACTGCTGCTGCTGCTGATGATGATGATGGTGGTGGTGGTGGTGATGCGGCTGCTGCTGCTGCTGATGATGATGATGATGGTGGTAATAATAATAACAACAAGGGAGTATTCATATTGCGCCAACTCCACGCTCTAAAGCGAGCTCAAAGCACTCTCAAAGCGCTACATTATTACCCCCAGTTAATGCATCAGTATACCCTCGTATTTCTTCTCAACACCCTGGTGAGTATGCAACCACGTAAGACGTTATATTAGTACACGTGTATTTTCAGAAATGAGGATGTCATTTGACAATCGCTTGAATTCATGGATGCTTCAACCGGCCATGACGAACCGTTTGATTGTTCGCAACTCGGGACGGGACAGGACATGAAATCTCACACCTTCCTTCTTGTAGACATGTCGGTATTTATAAGCAAGGTGTACATGCTCCTCTGTGGGGTTGCGTGGGGGTGGGGGTGGCGGTAGTTGGTGGGAGTGGCGGTGGTTGGTGGGGGTTCACAGACGCACTCAGCATCATATGTGTACGGAACTTTGATGTACATGCATACATATGTAAACCATTGAAAAGTTAACCGAATGACAGCCACCGGATGTGAATAACGGCCATCTCTGAACTTTACGGCGCATGTGGTTAGCCATTAATCTCACAGAATGGACGGATTCGAATCCAAACAAGACAAAACTGTAACCGATGAAACGGTATTAAATGCCAATTAACCAAAAACAACCCCCAAGAATAGAAAGCATACTGATACCAATATCTCTGTTTACAGTCTTTATGCGTACATCTTTATTTAACTGTAGCTGAAATGTGTAATATTAAGCTGCATGCCAATAAACATCTTCAATAAATCAGTCTAACATCAATGAGATTGTATTCATGATAGCGGTTTCTGACGTTGATACATTTGTTAGTTTGCACACGACACGTAGCCTGTCTGTCCGTGTTCACAGTGAGATCAGTTATGTAAATGCTATTATTAGTTAAAAGTAAGAACATAACTTATGGTTTCATGCAAGACCTAGGTAAGGTATCCTATGTATTACAAGTAGCATGAAGACTACGCGTTCTTACACGTATTTCGAATATTGCTTTTTTTGGCATTCTTATTTCAATGCACCGTCGTGATAGACCTAAATACAAGTAAATAAGGCACATATAGCTAGTATAGTAATGCTGTTCACAGAACAAAGCGTGCTGAGAGTGAGCTCCCCTTGTAAATGAGTGCCGCCGCTTGTACTTTATAGTTCTGCAGACATTCCCTGACATGACCGATCTGTACTGTGATGAGTGAGTGTCAGACTGACTGATAGGTTTGTGTTGGTGTATGAACAAAACAGAAGCTTGCTTGGAAACGTGTACCACGAAAAAAAGAAACAACACTTTCCGCAGATATTGCTTCCATGCTGATGGCACTCTTTAGAAAAACACGTGATCAACTGATAACATGCTTATGTCTTCAGCGCTAACATTATACACATTTTATCATACACGAATAACTAAGGGTATTTCTACCACATGTCTTCATTCTTTTGGTCGTAGGCAAGTGTTAATTAACGCGTTTTGAAATACTTCTCCTCCAGTAACGTGCTTCAAGGAGCTTGTTGAATAATTATACGTTTTTAAAGTAAGGGTATACTTATTGCAAATATACCTACCTATTAATACGCAATTCCCATACGTAACGTAATGGCTATGAAGCGAACAGGAGGTATTTGCATTCAATAATAGCTGATATACACTCGCATCGCAGTCACTTCACACAGATGTGTAATATATATATAATAAATAAATATTTTATATCACTACAGTCTCATTCGTGCAAGAAACATGATTTCTTTCAAATTTTGAAAAGTGTTGAAAACGCCGTATATTATGAGATATGTAGGTACGTGTAGCGAAACTAATTTACGTCGATAAATACAAATTCTACGTATTTCAGTCTGCTATAACCACATTGACAAAGAACAAAGAACAAAGCACACACACACACACAGACACACACACACACACACACACACACACACACACACACACACACACACACACACACACAC
>JAUTBQ010146670.1:0-14796 GCA_032361185.1 Lepetodrilus ovalis | reverse complement strand
ATCAAACGTAAAGAGTCTCAGGCTGAAATTCGTTTGGTCATTATCTAGGTCTATCAACCGTGATTGTATGCCTTTAAAATTTAATTAATTTAAATTTCATGGACACTGAAATATTTTTCAGAGATTTTTGTTTTTTCCTTTTGTGTGAATTGATTACTAATCTTCATGAATGGTAAACCTTTCAGGTGTTCCCTGCAAACGTCTGATTTCACTTTTGCAGCGATGGAAACTTACTAATAGAACTTACTAGTCCAAATAGCGATACAAATAACAAAAGTTTACAAAACACATGAATTTCTACTAGCCATTAGGATACCTATAACATTGAGAGAAATGGCCCAGGCTAGCGGGCTAGTGTTAATTTCCATTCCTGCTTTTACACTTGAGTTTGAAGGAATTCTTCGTAGACAGGGATAATTTGTTTTTCTAAGAACTGGGTTGCTCTTCCTTTTGTCTCATACAGAATAGTGCTCCACTATTGGTTACAATAGACATGAAGACGTAAATGAATGTTTCCCATGTGAACAATTATACTTAGTGTTTAAAGTTTCTAAAATTATTTGTTCATATATAATGGTAAAGTTGATCAATTACTAGCAAATAACAAAGTCCTTGTCAAAGACAATATATACAAAGCCATATAATCAAAAGACAGCAAGACTGCTCTGCTACCATAAGTCGATAGGTATAGTAGCAATGTTGTGTTAGTAGATTATAGACTATGAGATGACCGTGACTCTTAGTTGGGTTGCCTTAATTGCATAGCAATTATCTCCTAGTTATGTCCTTACTGGTACTTGAAGGACTTGTCCAGTGGCATGTTTAAACTGCATATATTATATTGGAATACATTAATGAACATATGTTGATTTATCTAATTATGAAATATTTATGAAATATTTGGCAATATATGATATAATGATAAAGTAAATTTGAATCTAAAAAAAGCTTACATTTTATCAGTTTTATTGTTAAATTCTCTTATATCGTCCTTTGCCTGCATTCCACGAGACGACGGAAATAAGACCAGCTGTGTAGGTTGGTGAGAATTTGATAATTAATTTCTGATGACCTAAGCAGTACGAACCAACAGGAAACTCGACAGAAAAAGAAAAAAAAACCTGGAAAAACATTACGGTATCCCAGATATGAGTTCCGACTGATGAACAGGATATCTCATGACTCCAGCTTAATGGGATTTTGAGTTGAAAAAAACATTAAAGTGGAATTATGTCATGATATGTGATACTAAAACAGAAGCTGATGGTTGTAAAATACTTCCTAAGATATATAGGCTTCCTTGTCTGGTCTAAGAGTTTGGCATGCTTCAGAAATACTGTAATGATATTTAAGCATATCTCCAATACACTGATCTAAGTAACAACTTGATACTTTTGTCACAGAATGTATGTTGTAATAATCAAGTCATTATTTATAGCATTTCTGTGGAGAAAACTAAGTTAGCAACCGAAATAAACATTTTCTGAAGAAGCAGTTTCTTGTATCATTGCTCCAATGAATCACTCGTCAGACAGGATGGTTAGATAGCTGTAGAATTAGATGACAATGGTGATGGAAATAGCAAGACTTGCTCATAAACAAAACTCAAATTGACCTACCTGAAAGAATGTAAATGGGTATTTAACCCTCTCCCTGCTGAATTAGGCAGAAACATGTAGCTCTTTAGGTCATTTCTGGTTGCCTCCAGCATGGAGAAGGTTAACATGGTTAAAAAGTAATAATGTACTCTTAAGTTGGTTGTAATCAATGCAACATTGGACTCGTACAACATAATGAAAATACAAAAATAATTTAGAAATATTGCATGGGAATTGCAGGAAGCATTTCCCATATTTCCCATTGTTCCATGTTTCCCATTCATGAAGCTCTCAGAACATGATGGATTGATTGATTGAATTATTGCTTTACGTCACAGCAGGAATAGCTCACCCATAGGGATGACCTCTCAGGACTTACAAATGAGTATAAAAATGAATGAAAGTGTATTTTAAAATACTAAAAGGATTTTGTCATTTGTCTACGATAATAAAGTGGCCTTATAACCATTATTAATTTCTCTTGGGATTTAATCATTTAATTACTTTTTGCTATTAGTACAATGTAATTAAAGAGTCACTTGCAACAGATAACAAGCTAATATTTCTCAGGGTATCGTTTCTCAAATCTCTCATATCCACTGAGACTATAGCACTCTCCTAACGTGCACATGATAAAGAGAGTGCTTATGGTCTCATAGTAGATATGAGAGCTCTGAGAAACGATACCCTAGATCATTAAGGATGGTGAATCAGCCTGACAGCTAAGTCTAAGAGTGCACGAAAGGCTTAACCCTCTCCACGTTGGGGGGAAATGTCTTAAAGAGCAATGCATGTGCCTAATCTAGCAGGAAGAGGGTTAAATACATATTAATTGGACATTCACATTCCCTTACCACATGGTAAATCCAATGACAATGTCCTCTTGACAATAAAAATAACATTTCACCGAGGTCAGATCCAATATACTAATACATATATTAGTATTTGATAGTTGCTTATGTCAAAATATTCACAGATTTATGTGTAGTTTAGAACTATGTATGCGGCTTTATTTCAGTAACCATAGAAACCATGGTGACAGTGATACATTATTAATCCTACATATAACTATAAAACAATATTACCTGAATAGATATTGTGAGACATGCCTGTCTAAAGAAATTCAAAAGGATTAAACATCCCAAACTAAAGAAAGAAAGAATACTCCAATGTCACGTATAGTGCCAATCAGGTGTGTAAAATGTCAAAATGTTATTGCCAATACTGCACTATGTAACCCTGTTAATATACAAGTATGTCAATATATTAAAAAGACATTGCTCCAAATTTCATCCATATTCAAGATGCGCATAATATGTTTCTACTGCCTCTGCACCATTGGGTGTTATCTAGACTAAATCGTTCTTCAGACCTTGGCATCAAATGTGCCAACAGGGAAGCATTACTCCACCAGCCTCCAAGAACATCTACTCATACCCTTACATCACCATTTGTCATGGGGGCGGTGCTGTATATATAGGCCTACATTCTTTCAGAATAATGGGTGAGTTCTCCCTCAAATGTTTTCAGCAAAGTGTATGGTATAATCAATAATCAATAGCTACACTGTACCGACTTATTGGCGAAAACACAGAGGAACACCATATGCACTTATATAAATACGGCATTGCTTGTAGCCTTTGAATAATCTCAAAGTGAACTAGTTCTTTGGGAACTGTTTTAATCATGTTTATAAGGGCGTGTTATATTTAGCCAGACATGCTGGCACTACTGGGTTGAGATGAGGAAGGAATAACCGCACGAACCGGAAGTAAAGTACTGGACAGGACCTAGAGGTCGACCTCTCCCAATTTCTACTACGACTCGTCAAACAAAACTAACTCGTATATATGTACGTAACAATTTGTAGCCTGTCATTCTTGCTTCGGTACTTTGGTCTAATATATGGCTCACAACAGTCTGACTCTGATAGGCACGACGGTGCTATAATATAGAGGAGATGGTCTTGGCACTGTGTGTATATATACCCCATCTGCACCAATCGCGGAAAGAAATCGTCTAAGACCCTTCACAATAATACCGGTTTTGATACTCACAGTATGTGGATGTCTTGAGTTCCTCGATCTCATCGGCTTTTAACTTGCTATTCCGTTTCCCCATCCTGTCCGTGTGCCCATCATATTGGCGTGGACATTTAGTTCCAAGTGTGTATATCCTATCCCGAGTCCCGCAAACACTCTCTCTCTGTTTTCTGTGCGTTCTTCCACAAGCTGGTAATTCAACTCCCGCACTGAACGCCACCGAATCCAAAAGTGCCGTCTGTGTACTGTATTTCCCTAGCGATCGCCCTTCCGCTTTTCCGCCAATACGGTATTCCTCGGGTCAGCACTTATTGCTTCCAGGTTCTTTAAAATTAGCCCCGAGTTCTGTCTATGAGTAGGGTGTAATGGTTAGTGCCCTCTTTGGCATGACTGTCTTACCATTGCTGCTTTATTTGACGCACCGCAATCAAAACACGAGCAGACGACACAGGCAGTCACGTGACTTGGCACCGTAGGCTGCAGCCTTATCGTGCTGCACGTGCAGTGTGTGCACTCGTGTATAGATAACGGCACTTTTCTTCCAACTTTTGTCTTGACACTGTGGAACAATGATGTTGCTAACTATATAGAAGGACTACGCATAAATGGTAATGCCTATATATGTAGGCTTATGTATTACATGGGGGCTATGCTAAAAATGGTAATAATAGCTTTACCATGATGTGCTTCTACCATAAACTATTCGATTAGTGAAATACGTTTCATTCAATATAATATGGATGTGACGACCGGAGTGTAGAATCGAGTGCATTAAATTCAAATTAATGCGCAATTGCAAGTAATTCTCGACTCGACGCCGACTTTTCTTGTACAAATTGGAGCTCTAAGGTATGCTAATGTCATGGATATAATAGTTAGAAAATAGATACATCATATTTCCATCTACAAAATATAGGAACAACAGGGGTTAATACTAGCACTAGTCCTGTAGCCAAAGCCAAAATGGCCAATGCTAAAGGTATCCTAAGGACAATAGAAATTTAGGATTCATTAGGCTTTTACTATATGTTATCATTATCAGGACTAGTGCTCCAAAATGTTAGTATTAACCGCTGCATTAGGAAGATGATCTAACATGAATCACTCACAACCATTTGAAGAAGCGACGTTTCATGAATCATGAATTGATTAATTTGCTGTTTTACGACCCTATGGAGAATCTAATCATGAAATCTGAAATTCTAAAACCTCACTGCGGACACATTACAGATGTTACACCGACCTTTACACTTCTTGTCGGCTGACTTCCCGACTCGACTGGTCCTGCGCTTCTTCTTGTTCGCTGCGTGCTCGCTCGCATCCCTCTTCCGTTTCCCCGTGGCGATAACCGTCACATCGTTGCTGCTCTCGGAGCTGTGGGGTGGCACCGCATTGCCGTTGTTGCCCTCGCCGGAACTCCCGCTGGCCTCGCCGATAGACGGCGACTCGCTGCCCAGCTTGGACGACGCCTGGTCCGCGCCTGGGGACGGTACTGCGCCGTCTCTGCCGACCACAGCGTGCATGGTCTCCGGCACTCTCGGGGGTGCCACGGGCGCCGCCTCCTGGATCTCGTGTTCAGGAGTGGTCGGGGGAGTGTTGTCCAGCATCGTGGTGCTCACGCTCATCTCCGTCTCCACCGGTTCCGTCTTCTTCAGCGGTTCCGTGACCACCGGGACGGATTCTGTGCTTGTGCTGGGTTTAGCCAGGGGAGTCACCGGTTCGACTTTCTGGACCTTTGGTAGAAGTTCGACCGGACTGGGCGACCGCGACCTTGGTCGTTTCTCCTTTTTCTCTTTATTCACATCCGCAGATTCCCCATCGCTGCCCTTTTCCTTGGCCTTCTTCGTCTCTTTCTTGGCAGACTTATCTCCCTTGACGGCCTTCCCCTTGGCACTGTCTTTAGTCGAGTCCTTCACCACCACCACAACCTCGCTCTCCTTCTTATCACATTCTTTCTTCGCTTCCGCGCTGGCTGCCTCCTTGGTGTCACCTTTCTTCTTGGTCTCTTCTTCTGCGGCGGCGGTGGCAGCGACGACAACCACCTTTTTCTTCACTTTCTTCTTAACCTTCTTCGTCTCGGTTTCGCAGCTCTCAGGCGCGTCCGGTGCTTTGACCTCCTTCTCCACGGTCAGCAGACGCCTGCCCAGCAGGTCAGTCTTCTTGTCCCTGCGGAGGACCGGCTGTTCCTCTGGCTCCTCAAAGCCCTGGAAGTCATACAGGTCCATCGCGGCCTTCATCCTGGCCTCCTGTGGCGTCATCGGATGCGTCTCTGCCACCGGCTTTGAATCCGGAACCGCCGGCTCCACCGTCGCTGCTGCCGCCTTCACCCTCCTCCCTCCGCCTCCTTCCTTGAGGTCCTTCTTCGTCTTCCTCCCGCGTTCCTTGACCTCTTTCTCCTTCTTTGGGACCTCGGGCTCCACCTTCTTGATCTCTGGCATCGGCATCGGTTCCGGTTTCTTGGCTTCCGGCGTCGCCTCCTCTGGCACCTTCTTGAAGACCTCCTGGAGAACCGGCATCTGGAGAACCGCCTCGGAGATCTCGAACCTCGCCTCGTCCAGAGTGCTGTCAATCTTTCCTGCGAAAACCTTTGACAGCTCCTTGAACGGTTTCTCCGCGACCAGTTCCGGAGCGGCGTCCTTCTCGACGGCTTTCTCTTCGATGACCTCCTTCTTCTGCTGCGGCGCTGGCGGGGTCATTTCTGGCTTCTGCTGTATGACCTTGACCTCTTTGGGGACCACAACCTCCTCTTCAACTGGCTTAACAGAAGGAACCGGTTCCACGGTGGGTACCGAGAATGCATCACGGAGACCGACGTCTTCCTCCGACTTCGCCGGATCTTCCTCGACCGACTTCAGAGAGTCCACCTCCACTGCCGCTATGTCAAGGTCGCCGTCATGGCTGACGTCCGTGTCCTTCTCCTCCGTGGCGCTGGTGTCGTGGTCCTCTGGGGCGTCCTCCTCCAAACTGGTGTCGTGTTCCGACTCCTTCACGTCCGAGTCCTCGCCCTCCTTGTCTGGCTGTTTCTGGTCCTCATCGTCCTCCACCACCATCTTCTGCTGGTCGCCCTCGTCGCTGTCGTACTCACCGCTCTCATCGCTGCCTGTAATGCACAAGAACAAACCAGTGGATTTTAAAGTATGGTTCGCAATTAACACTCGCCCGCCCGCTCGCCTGGGCCATTTCTCCCAATGCTAAAGGTATCCTAAGTGTGTGTAGAAATTCTTAACATTTGCTATTTGCATGACTACTCGGGTGAGTACGTTTTAAAGTGGCAAGTTAATCCTTAGACCCAATATGAAATTTAAATAAATGTAGTTATTTGATTCCCTTAAGACGTGTTCAAGCTGCACTAGTTTTTGCTACAAAGAATATATTCTTACAGAAGCCGTTCAGTCAGCAATACATATAATATGTATGAACTATTTTTCCTACGGGTCTGTACCGCGTATTATTTGTAGGAAAAGTAGCGTAGTAAATGTAGTGCAGCCTGAACGCACCCCTGGTTTACAGATCTGCTCACCCAATTTTTTTCAACTTTGGAAAAATCTAAATAATTATTTGTTATTCTATTCCGCCGAGTACTGGCCTTTAGAACATTATAATAACAAATGGTGAATGATAAAACCATTTAAACAATCATTGGACATAAACAAAGATAGTCAAAATCTAAAAAATCATAAAAATAAAAATGTAATAGTAATTTTCTCTATCGTAAATAAGGAGGTCAAACACATTTATGAACAAGAAGATGTGCGAGTTATTGTTTTAGTTTTACATCACAGCAACAATCTTTCATCCATACACGACGAGAACGTGATGATGATAACTCACCATGAGACACTGTATCAGACGACTCCGTGATGCCAGAACTTCTCCGGGTTAATCTCTTTGCTGGGAAATAAAAAATAATAATTTAAATAATATGTTCATGCTATGTAAATTTACAGGAGTGAGTCGGTTATTATGGAGTTTAACATCGCTGTGGGAATCTCTCACCCATTGCGACAATAAATTTACAAGAAATAATTCTATTAAATTTACAAGAAATGACAACAAAAACAAAAACATGCCAGGGCTCGACATTAACTTTTTGTCTTGGCTGTTCGGTCGGACAGCTGGGGGGTCACTTTTACTTGTCCGAAAAATTAATTAGCCTGTCCTTAGTTTTTAATAATAAAAATAAAATCTTGCATTTGTAGTAATTATTTGGTATATACTACATTCATGAACCGCGACAAATCCGTTTGCCTGGGGGCGGCCATTTTCCATTCCCGTACAGCCTACTGTAATCTACAACGAACGTGCTCATTGGTTGAATCCTCTTCACCCGAATACACTGACAAATCTGATTGGTCATCCGACAGTACCCGCGAGCTTCCTCGTGCTTCAATGGATACTAGCTGTTAAAATCCACATGATCAATAGTCTATTATCGACCCTATAAATCATAAATCGGTACAACTTGGAAATACGCAAAGTAAATATCAGTAGGAATAAACTAGGCCAGAAAATTGGGTTGTCCAATCGGACAACCTTGTAACAGTATTGGCTTGTCCGAATGCAACTTTCAGTTGTCCCGGACAATCGGACAGCCGTTAATGTAGAGCCCTGCATGCATGCACGCACGCACACACACACGGGTACTGCCATCTGACATATTGTTAAATGTTGAATGTTGACAATTTTCAATCTGATTGACTGCCAATTGAATGAACAAATGAATGAATGGATAAATGAATAAATGCATGAACAAACAAACAAACTTGTGAACTAATGAATGAACAAATGTTTAAAGCCACTTTCAACATCCAAATATCACATTTATATATATTTTTTTTATATTTTATTTACTGCCGTGCAATGTTGCAAGATTCAACCAGAGTATAAAACAGCAAGCAGACGAACATGTTCAACAAAGACTCTACACAAAGACCCCACACAAAGACGCAAGGACTACTCACGCTGAGCGCCCTCGGCAGCCTGATTCTCCACACTGTTGGACCTGGTGGGGCGCGCCTTGCCGGGCGGACCAGTCCCTGGGGCCGGGGACCGGCTCTTGGTGGGTGGGGTGCGAAACTCTGTGGCAGTGCTGGGGGTGGCGCCCGGGGAAGACGGCACTCCTGTAGTGGGGCGGCCTCGCTTCTTTGAGCTTATCACTTGCTGAAAATAGTATTGAAAACTGAATGAATTAATTTGTTATTGCTTAACCTTCAAACTGCAGCAGACAAGCAAAGCTGCCGTGGTTGTGCCATTATTTGTTGGCTATAGCAGAATTCCATTACGTGTAGTTAACATTTTGATGGAATTATTGCTTTACGTCACAGCAGGAATATTTCACCCATAGGCGACAACTGTAGGAAAGAAAACAGAAATGGAACAAATAGAACCAAATGTGGTGAAAATGTCTGATGAATGATAATCCCAATACAATTTTAGAGAAGAAGTCTAGCTAAGGCAATCTCTATTTCATGTCTCTATCCTACATTAATTATTTAGGCACTTGTCCTGTCGGATAGGAAACTAGATCTACTTTCCCTGTTGTATGTAAAGGGCTCGTTAATCTGGGTTATTTATTTGTCTTGCCTGTGGATAATACCTGTCCCAGGCAGATATAATCCATACTGTCGAGCATCTTGTTTCTCGAAGCTCTAATATCTACTACTAGACCATAAGCACTCTAATAGTGATCTCTAACACATGGCGCTCGTGCACTTATGAGAGCACTATGGTCTTATAGCGGATATGAGAGCTTCAAGAAATGATAACCATATTTAAAAAATATAATATAGAGCAACTCTAGTGAAAAGGATCTGTGCTCACCTTAGGAGATGGTGTCTTTGGGGTTATCTTCTTGGATGAAGACTTCCCAGTGTCTGGCTTGTTGACAACAGAAATTATCCTGTCGGCTTTCACCCACTCGTCATATCTGAGAACAAACATTCACAGCATATTAATTGTAGGAAAAGTGTGTAGTAAATGTAGTAAACGTATTGTAGTCTGAATGTACTCCACAAGTGGTTAAGATGCTTGGCGAAGGAAAACCATTTAATTGGATAACAGTATTGTAAGATTCAAGCTAAATTTACCTGAACTGTACATGTTAATCGCAGTGAACGAGAAGACATTGCACAGGGAGAGATTCAGAGCATTCAGGGGAGATAATTTGGCACATGCAAGGGTAGATAACTGACCTGTTGTTCCATCCAGCATAGTGGACAAGGTAAGACTTGTGAGATCCATCTTTGTTAGACTCCACCACCTAATAATAATAATAATAATAATAATAATAATTAAACTTATAACACTAATAATGTGCATATAATAATGCACCAAATCTATGCTTGAAAGCATTTTCAAAGCGCTAAATGCCACAATTGAACACACTGCAGAACAAAAGTATTTTATACTGTTTTCAAAGCTAAAAACAATTCCCAATATTGGAAAGCATTTTTATCAAGTAAATTGGACAGCAAATGGATTATTTCAAAACACAATAGCAAAACGATTTCGTGCAATTTATTGTATACTTTGACCAAGACTAGAGTGAAACAAACTGCTGCTTAATGTTGTCACAGGAATCTCTCACCCAGATGAAATTATTCCAAAAAGAAATACTGGCCCCAAGATTATGAAAATTTTCCGAGTACGATTTCATGCTCAACTCAATGTTTTGTTCACAATTCCTCATATAAAAATCTGAGCTTGAACATATCGTACTCAAAAAGTTTCGTAATCTCGGGACCTGATTTGAACTTTGACAAACAGGACTTTGACCAACTGACCTTTGCTTCGTAGACCTTCTGATTACGACCTCGGCCGTATCTGACCTTCAACTTGGTCCCGGAAGGGTACTCATCACGTGTCCTGCGAAGGCTGACGCTGTCATCTGGCTCGTCGTCTTCATCTCTGTCAACAACACTGCCACATTAGTAATAGGTTTGTGTTTGAACTTCTCATACTGAACTAACGGCATGCAACATATGGCCTATTTAGAAGGATTATGGGGAGACAACTTCAGGACATATAAATCAATGGATCAGGAATTCCCTAGACACAAATACCAACCGCATCATGCATAATTTGTTCCAATTAGTCAGTTTAAGGCAGGAGGAAACCTGCAACATCCATAGCGCCGAATGTTGCAGTAAATCTGCGAGCACCAGCTGGTACCGACAGACCAAGGATGATATCTATATTGCCACTCTACAGACAGTGCATCCTATCAATATCGTGTCAGAAATGTAACTTCTACGAACATTGACGCCGGGACCCCCAGGGCGGGATTTGAACTCGGTACCTTTGGCTCAAAGTCTACCACTGCGCTACATCCCGCCCCAGTTGCAGATCTAATCATGCATATGTTGGTCTTGTTAAATAATTAAATAGGATATGAAAATATTGATAAATTATCGTACACGTTTATTGTTTCTCGATCTTGTATCTACTACGAGACCATAAGCAGTCTTGTAGCAATTACGAGAGCACTATAGTTTCATAGTGGATACGAGAGCTTCAAGAAATGATACCAATGAGGAATAAGTAGCTGTTGTAGCCAAATCAAATGCATAACATTTCAGGAATTATGAGAGTATCGCAGGAGTAAACCGACAACATTCATAGCCCTGAACCTTGCATTACCACAGTACAGACAGCGCGTCCTATCATGATTGCGCCAGAAAGGTAACTTTCGCAAACATTGGCCGTATTTGATTGATACATGAGAGCAGATTCTGGGAGCATGAAAAGCAAATCCGATTGGTCAGTAACCGGTAACGTGTGTTGTACGTTCGTAAAACCAGTTTTGGTGCTCATGGACACGCACAGTAGCCCAAACCTCCTGTCGAATAGTGACGTCCCAATCAAACATGGCCTATGATGCCCAGCTCCTGGGACAAGATTTGAACCAGGGACCAATGGGTCCAAATATTCTACTATTGCACTACCATCCGCCCTGTAATATTTGTAAAACTTACTCTTCCGACTCCTCTTCCTCTGGCTGTGGTGGAGAAGGCTTTTCCTTCTCCTTGCTCTTCTTCTCCTTGCTCTTCTTCTCCTTAAGCTTATCGTCTTCTTGCATGCCGTCTTCTTTCATCCCTTCTACCTTCTTGTCTTCCGTCAGTTCTTCAACTTTGTCTGCCTTCTTTGCATCCTTATCTTCATTCTTTGCATCCCTCTCATCCTTTTTAGCATCCTTTTCTTCTTTCTTTCCATCCTTGCTGTCCTTCTGTCCATCCTTGTCTTCCCCCTTCTTTGCATCTTTCTTGTCTTCTTTCTTCCCCCTGGGAGTTTCCTCTTTCACTTTCTTGTCTTCAACTTTTTTCTCACTCAGCTCCTCTATCTTTTCCTCTTCTTCCTTCTTTCCTTCATCTCCTCGGCCGGACTTTCTTCTTGTGATCTGCAACATTAGTTGTCAAGACATTTAAAAAACTATTAAGATAGCATCTCGGTATGTTCTGAAGAAAAGTATTTTAATATTATTATTCAAATTTTAATTTTAATGAAGTGAACCATTGGCATTACAGCTGGTATTTTGGCAGTTAAACCAATTATTTCTGTAATTCTTGCAGCCTTCTCACTATAGCTGGAAGAAAACCATGTAAAAGTTATGTCGCAGAAGGAATCATTCACTCATATGCGATGAACGCAACCATTTCATTGAACTACGTATTGCTTTAGATTGCAGCAGGAATATTTCACCCATACGCGACAACTGCAACGAACTACAGATTGTTTGTTGTATGGCCTACTGGAAATCAACATATCCAACTACGGAAACCAATAATAATCTAAATAGGCCACATGAAATATAGCAGACAAGTGATAAAATAGTTAGTTTGACTGCCAGAATGATGTCAAAATATCACAAATTTAAATAATTATTTCAGTATTATTTTCACATGTTAAATTCTATGTAGGCAGCTCCACATATTAAGTTGTATGTGATGCACCTCCTAATCAAAAGTATCGGTCCCTAAACGAGCTAAATGTTGAAATCATCATGACAGGCTTTCCTACCCTATGTTTTTTCCCAGACTTGTCCTCTTCCTCTGGTTTGTCTTCTTCCTTTTCTTCTTCCTTCTCTTTTTCCTTCTCCTTCTCTTTCTCCTTGTCTTTCTCTTTTTCTTTTTCTTTCTTTTTCGATTTCTCCGGTTTACTTTCATCCTTCAGTTTCTCTCTCGTTCCTCTGGTTTCTCTATTAGACTTGATTTCCTCTTTCTTACTCTCTGCCTTCTCCTCGAGTTGTTTTTCTCGACGTGACAACTTTCGTTCTTCTTCCACCACCTGCTTCTTGTCTTCCTTCTTTCCCTTTCGTTCCTCCTTTTCTTCCTTCTCTTCTTTCTTGCTTTTTGCATCCTCTTTCTCTTCTTTCTTGCTCTTTACGTCGTCTTTGTCGTCCTTTTTAGACTTTGACTGAGAAAAATTAAAAAATTGTAATTGACGACCATGCATACAGATGTTCATGGCACAAGAAATATTACACACGATTAATTATCACAGACAAGGATGGCGAGCCTTACAACATTTTAATATTTAAAAAATTTGGATTAGGTTGATGGGTCTTGGTTGTGAGGACATAAAAAAAAAATCTAACTAAATCAGACCACAAATATTTGGTTTGAATTAATGTTTAGAGCCGTTTTCACAATTCGTTAACTAATATCGCAGCTTGTCAGTTTAGGGCAGGAGGAAACCTGCAACATCTGTAGCGCTGGATGTCGCAGTAAACCTGCAACCATATGCTGGTACTGACGGACCAAGAATGTATATCCTATCATTATTGCCCCAGAACAATAACTCATGAACATTGATGCTGGAACCAATCCTGTAAATAACAAAATCAATCTTCTCCTTACCTCCTCTTCCTTCTTTCTCTTCGCCTCCTTTTCCTTCTCCTTGATCTCCTTGAGGTCATCTCTCAGCATTCTTCGGGGCGTAGTCCGCTCCTTGCGCTGTGGTTCCGAGTCGGAAACCTCCTTCCCTGCGGACGCCTCTTCCTTCTCATCCTCCGCGCTCTTCCCTTCATCTGATTGGCTGTCGACGTCAGACTTGATTTTCACGTCCTGTAATACATGACAGTAAATATTATATTAAAACCACCTTATTACTCAATCTTATTACTCGTAAACTATTGACATCATGAGTACATTGTCATCATCAGTATCACTGTGTGCAATTCAATTTAAAAAATAATAATTTATTTTTAAAGTTGGTCGTCGCCTATGGGTTCATTATTCTCGCTAAGACGTAAAGCAATAATTGAATGAAAAGAATTGAATTGGGGTTTAGAACCGTCAGTCAGAATCTGTCATAATGCTTTCTCCGCTTACTGGTCATCTTTTAACCAATATGGATATCCTGCTACTATATAACAACTCGATGAATGATTCATCTGATGATCTGGTTGTTTCGCTTACCGGTCAGATTTTTAAAAAAACCGCCAAGTGTAAGTATAAATGCTAAATTCAGATACGTGACCTTTTCAATATCCTTGACCTTGGTCAATCTCGGCGACTTTGGTGAGTCTTTTTCTCGGCTGCGGAAGGACAGGATGTTACGACCAGAGTTGTGTCGGCTGCGACCCGGCCGACTGATGGTGCCCATTGTGCTTCCCAGCTTGCGGTAAAAGTCTTCGAATGCGTGGAGGAACCTGTAATTAATTTGAAAATAAGAATTCTCCATTATTGCAGCCATCGTCTATGGGTGAAATATTTTCCCCGCTGCGACGTAAAGCAATAATTGAATCGAAAACCATTATCCAAAATACGAGACAATTCTAGCAATTTGATTAGTTGAGATAGGAGTCCTGTGAAAAGTGTTACACCCCGGTTTGCCTACTAGTAACAGTTCTGACCTCATAATGGGACACCACGGAAATCACGCTGGTAACTAATATTATTGGAATTGTTGCATTCATGAAAACTTCACATATCAATACATACAACTTAGATGACATTAAAACCCTTACTGTACCATATCACTCATCCAACTATGCCACTGTGTCCAAGACAAAAGACGAAGAATCCATATTTTACTTGTACCAGATACTGACAGGCAATATGAAAATTAAAGTCAATTTAAAATAATGACAGTATCATTGTTTGTCCTTCAATGAACGTCATAGAAGTCATTATATTCATAGGACCATAACATCAAAA